>WOVY01006794.1:0-97051 GCA_013436015.1 Rhipicephalus annulatus | reverse complement strand
GTATGCTGCTGCTCCATACGCCATTAGACTCGCATCGGAGAACATGTGTAGAGTCGATGCTTTCACTTCAGCTTGCCTGTTGTCATAGCATCTGTTAACGGTGAAGTCATCTAAGTGCTGAAGCTCCTCCGACCAGTCCTTCCAAGCTAATTTATGCTGGCTTGATAACGGGTCATCCCATTTCAGTTTATCCATACAATTTTTTGCAGCAATATTTTTGCTCTAACTGAAAATGATGTCAAAAAACCTAAAGGGTCATATAGATTTGCCGTGTCCTGCAAAACTGTCTTTTTGAGAGTTGTCTCATCTCCTTGTCATTTCCCCATGTAGTGTCGGGAAAGCTCAACACGTCGTCTACGAAATTCCATTTCAGTCCCAAAATCTTGATTTGTCTTTCTTTTCTTATCCCTCGTTCCAGATCCTCTCCTTCTTCATCAGAGAGTTCATCATCCATTTTCTTAAATTCATTCCCGCATTGCGAAAAATATCTCGTGCTTCTTTGAATATCTTTGTCGATGTCGAGTATTCGTAGGCTCCTAGAAAAACGTCATCGACGTAGATTCCTTTCCGGAGTTGCGCCACAACTGCAGGATATTTTTCTTCAAATTTATCCAAATGTCGATGAATCGTGGCCGCTAGAAGGAAGCTACCTAGTGTAGTTCCGAAAGTATGCCTCGTCATCCTCCACGTTTTTATCTTCGGGGTTGGCATAACTTCGCTGGGTATTCTTTCCCACCACAAAAATCGGAGTGCGTCTCGATCCTTTTCATGTATTTTGATCTGCAAGAATGCCTTTTCTACGTCGGCTGACATAGCGGTCTTGTGATGTCGAAAGGTATCAGCAAGCTTGTGAAGTCGGGGTTTATGTTTGGCCCCTTTTCCAAGTTGTCATTCAAGGATTCACCTGGATTCTGGCTTGACGATGCGTCAAAGACGATCCGTATTTTTGTCGTTGTTCGGTCCATCCTAATTACTGCTTGATCCGGCATGTAGTACACAAATGTGTTCTGTATATCGGATCCAGCATCTTTCTCGACGCTTTCTGCTATTTTTTGCTCGAAGTACTCTCGAATAGCTTTGTCATAGGCTAGGAGTTCATCTTTATTCTTGCATAATTTCTTGGTCTCCTGGATAAGCCTCTTCTCTGGAATGGTGTTGTTGTCGTCCAATGTCACGTTTTCCTTCCATGGTAGCCACACTTGGTATCTTCCTTCTTTACACTCCATTGTTTGTCGGACGTAGTCTAGCACATGTTCGTCGTTAATCTTTGTTTGCTGGTTTCTCCTTGATGCCCATGTTTTCCAAGTCCCAGAATCTCTGCAGTCCGTCCACAGTCGTGTCCGACTTGGCACTGACCTTGAGTACCATAACCGTCGATGATTTCATTGGCACACAATGAAGTCCTACAGGACCTTGGACCGTCCATCCTAATATTGTTTCTATTGCCATTACTTTTGGATGAATCTTGGAAATGCGACCAGTGACTACAGTCCAGTAATAATCTGCTCTAATTATTATAGAAGTTTTCATAATTTTTCTTTCTTCGTTCGTCATCTCGTTGTCATCAGCCAAACAAATTCCCATCGATCTTGCTCTTTCGTGTAATGTCATCGGTGGCGATGGTAGCACGTCACAGGATATAACTTCTATCTCCAGTGCCTCAATAGTGACTGGCTCTGATGTGGGATCTATGCTCACGCTGACCTCGACGACTTTCATGTCTAGTTCCATCTCTCCTCCTCAAAATGATCCTACAGTAATCCTTTCAGATCTTTTTACCTCGCGCGCTAGTTTTCTTGACAATCTTTTGAGGATGAATGTCCTCTGACTCCCGTTGTCCAGCAGAATCCATGCGTAGCACCCGCTGTCTTCTCCCTCCGTCCACGAAAAGGCTGTCTGCAGTAGTATGCACTTGTGTTCATCAGACTGCTGTGCGTACATGTTGCAGGACTCGCTGGTGTGCAACCGGTAAGGTTGCGCGCTTTTACGCACTTGCTCAACATCCTTACCACTTTACTGCTGTGCTGACTTTCCCGCAGGCATACGTGGTCGACACATAGATGTCGCGTGCCTTCCCTTGCATGTTTTGCAGCGTACGTTAGCGCGGCATATCATCGCCGTGTGGTGAAGTCTGGTGCATCTGAAGCACCTTCGTTCCCGTTGCAAGGCTTCTTTCTTCTGTTGCATACTAATGCTTCTTCTGCAATCTTCAGTGTAGTGTCCAGTCATCTCACAGAAGATGCATTTCTTAATGGAGGTGCTTTGAAGTGTAGAAGTTCTAGTCTGCCTGATACAGTGCGGTGACTGGGTCACGTCGTATTTTTCATGTCGTGTTTCTTCTCTGCTGCGTATGCATATCTTTAGAAACTCCATAATTTCTTTCAAACTGCTGGTGCTGTCTCTTGACGCTGAGTCCGATTCCGTAGTTGCTGGTCTGTTGTCACCTTTCTGTTTCTCCTTCATGTTCATCTCAATCCTCATATCCACTGGTAGCGCAGATTTTACAACAGGAGCTATCACTGTGGCATAACTACCCATTTCAACTCCTAATGACTGCAATGCTCGAGTGTTCACTTGCATTTTTGGAAGAGTTTCTTCAGCCCATCTACAACTTTAGGACTCTTCACTGCTTCCAAATTTGCAAGCTCTTTTATGTAGGTCTCTTTTAAATTATCTTCTCGTTCAAAGGTTTCTTTCAGAAGAGCGACTGCATGCTCGTAATTCTGATCAGAAAACTGCAAACCTTCTATGAGGGACGCAGCCTCCCCGCTCAGAGACGCTAGAAGGTAATTAAATTTTTTATTCTTCGGCATGTTCACTTTGTTATGCACCAATGTCTTGAACTGATGCCAAAACCTTGGCCATGCTCTTTTTTTTCCATCAAACTTGATCATCTCAAGATGTGGCACCTTAACAAGCTTTTGCGTCTCCGAAATTTGGATAGTACCTTGCATTGAACTCGCCTGTTCTGTGACTATTCTCGTAGTCAGTTGCGTCGCTTGTTCTAACTCGCGTAATTGTTCCTCTATTTTGTAGTTGCAGCGACGATCTTCATCTCATAATGCAAAACTTTTTTCAAATCATGCCTCCGCGTCGTCTTCTTCAATGAACGGTTCAATCTGTTCGTTAACTTGTCTTAGCGTCTGTGACACGCTCTTCGTCTGGTTCAGAAGCGTCATAAGTTGCGCTCGATCGGCGTCTTCTTCTATCTTCTTATCGATTTCGCTCGTAAGCGTCGTCACATTGGCTCGAAGCGTCTTCCGCTTCTTCGATAGGACCTCTTTATTCATGCTTAAAACGTGTTGAAAGAGCTCTTGCCTGTTTTTGTGCGTCGCCAACAGTCGTCGGTCGTGGTCCTTCTCTTGACGGTTCGTCCTTGAGCCAGACGCCGCTGCTTTGTTCTTCAACCCGTTGTTGCGAATGGGGTTGAAGTCTGTACGTCTGTCTTCAGATCATCCTGGTCACAGTACCATGTTTCAGAATGACCAGAGAGACCATAGAACCGATACGTCTTCGGTTTATTGTTGACAGAACAGGAAAAAAATTGCAGAGCGTGCCCCTGGCTACTTCTTCTTCGCCTCCGAGCTCCATTTTCAATCTGTTTTCTACAACCACAACCTATAAACTCAAATAAACGCATCAAAAGCGTGTTCCCAGAACCACCCAGGGTCGTTTACAGACGCGCACAGAACCTCCGCAATATTCTTTCATCTGCTATAGGATCGCTTCCAGTAAACAAAATAGCTGCACTCCTGGTGGGTAATCGCAGTGCAAGGTGTGAGCGCACATGGTAACTACGCGAACTCTCACCAGTTCATCCACTGGCTTTCAGTAATCCAGCTAACATTCAGGGGCAATCTAAATGGTGACAGTTTCAACATAGCATACTTGCTTGAATGCAATGCCTGTAATCTGCAATATATTGGTCATACTGAAACACAGTTTACAACGCGAGTTAATAATCATAATTCTCCAATAATAACGCTTCCGAATTTGCCTCTATCAAAATATCTAACAATACCTGGTCATTCTTACGACAAAATTAAAGCAGTGGTATTGAAATCCGGTTTCCGCTCGAATCGTTTTTGGTCTACAAGTTCGGCACCCAAAAGTATGGAACAAGCGAGCACGCAGCCTTAAAACTCACTAGTCTACCTTCCACTACTTAACGTGTTTCATGAACTTTCAAGATTTCTCTTTCGTTTTCTGCTATTGCACTTTTTTTCAGTGTTATTTTTAGTTTTGGCACAACAATTCTTGTTGTCTGCTTCAAAAAACTTCCACCTGGTCATCTTTAGTATGTATTCGTTTGTTTATATCCTTCAATCTGCACGTGTTGTTGTCGCAAAGCTTTTTCACACCATTTGTCATCTATATATTTATACACTCTTACTGACGTCACAATAACGCTAAAAAGTGGATGCTGCACCCATGGCACTTTACGCATTGTGATTTTCACACTAGTTGTATTTGCGCGACGTACGTCGAAACACTTTTAATAATTCCAAACGTTTCGTAGGCCAGCATATATATATATATATATATATATATATATATATATATATATATATATATTGTCACGGGCTAAGTAGATGCCTGAGGATGACGACGACGAAGTGCTGAACGTGAACGTGCTCGGACTGCAGCATCGTTGTACGCATTAGTTCGCCAGTATATTCGCCAGTACGCATTTGCTCGCCAGTGTATACTTTATTCCCCGTAACATCATTGGTGGAAGGTGCGGGCTACCACTCGCTATACAGCCCAACGAGCTGGATCTTCGCAACGGACGGCGCATTGCAGCTACCACGATGACTGACCAGGCTACTCAATGTCAACAAGATCCGTCAGCCCCACAGCCGATCGTTGTGGTGCAACCTCGTGACCCAGGCCCATTTAACGGCACAAATGGCATAGACGTCGATGACTGGCTGGTTCTATATGAGCACGTCAGCAGCAGCAACCATTGGGATCCGATGCTTATGTTGGCGAACATCATCTTCTACTTGCATGTCACGGCAGAACTCTGGTACGAGACACATCAAGAAGAGTTGACTAGCTGGGACGTCGGTAAGCAGAAGTTGCGCTATCTATTTGGGAAACCCATCGGACGTCAAGTGGTCGCAAAGAAAGAGCTTGCGAATCGTGCCCAGACATCCACAGAGCCGTACATCCAGGACGTGTTGGCCTTGTGCCGCTCGACAAGGACATGCTCGACGAGGACGAAGTCGGACACATCCTCAAAGGAATTGCGGATGACGCGTTCAATTTTCTCCTGTGCAAAGACTGCTCGGCCGTGGAGTCGGTCATCGAAGCATGTCGTCGCTTCAAACAGGCAAAAAGTAGGCGCATAGTTCACCGATTTGACCGCCTTCCCAACACGGCGGCTACGTCCTCTTGCGAAGATTTGCCCACACTACATCAACCACCAGCGCCACAAAACGTCACCAGAATAGTCCGTCGGGAATAGTCCGTCGGGAGGCCGCCAATCATAGAAGGTTGGTCGAGGTGGTGAGGTCCAACGGCTGCGGCTATGGCTCCCGCTATGTCTAGCGTCGGCGTGCCAGGACAAAACCTCGATGCTGTTTCAATGATACCGGCCGTGGTTCGCCAAGAGATAGCGAATATGGGCATTTCGCCACCTCATCAAAATGTCCCTGCTACTTCCAGCTCGGCTACAGTCGTTGCGGCTGCCACTCCGAACCGCACGTTCGCGCCTCGACGAAACCCAGCTGAATGGCGCACTCATAATGATAGGCCCATATGTTTCACGTGCCATCGGATAGGACACATCGCTCGCCATTGCCGCAGCCGTTGGACCTCATCACCTCGACCGAGCTTCTATGATTGGCGGCCTCACTCTGAACGTGCGCCTTATGCCCCGTCCTACCGTGCTGAGACAGGTGCGGAGCACAATCCAGAACGTCGGACCAGCCGCTCGCCATCTCCCGTGCGTCGTCAGTCCCACTCGCCCCAACCCCGCCATTCTTCGTTTCCCTACGACCGTCGCTCGGAAAACTAGCCGGTGCAGCCCCCGGAGGTGACGCTGCATACACGACTCGGACTGAAAATCCTCAGATTACTCCCGACCAGTGGTGCAACCTTCTTAAGAATTCTCGTTGATGGTTTACCTGCGACTGCTCTTATTGATACCGGTGCAAAAATATCTGTGATGAGCTCAGACCTCCGCCGCCGCCACCAAAAAGTTTTGACGCCTGCGATTGCACCTACCGTTCTTACAGCGGATTGGAGTACTCCTGCTGTGCTTGGAATGTGCACTGCGCGATTAACGATTTCTGAGCATCAAACTTGAGTTCTGTTCGCTGTACTGGAAAATTGCCCTCATGATCTCATCCTTGGACTCGACTTTCTGACTTCACACGCTGCGCTCATTGACTGTTCCAAAGGTCTTCTTCGGCTTGAACTACCATCCTTCTTGGAGACCGTCTTTACCAGCCCACCTCGTCTGCGCTCTGTTGATTTCCTCAGACTTCCGCTGCAAGCCGCAGTCCAAGTCCAACTCTCGCCATATCCTCCAGTACCCGATGGTGATTATGTTGCTGCCCCAATTTCTGACGTGGCCATGACACGCAATGTTGCACTCCCCAACACGGTGGTTACCGTTAAGGACAACCGAACTTCAATTCCCGTCCTAAATTTCGGCTTCTAAGTGCAAGTTATTCCTCGCGGCATGTCATTTGCGCATCTGACACCACTGGTCGACCAAACAGTTTCCGCACTGACCACCAATTCGCCACCCCATTTTTCATCAACGTCGTTCTCGTCACGTTCCTGTTCCGACCTTTTCAAGCCAATGCTATCTGACAAGCTCACCTCTGAACAAGTCTCTGCTTTCTGCCGTGTGCTTGCTTCTTATCAGGACATCTTTGACTTCGGCGACCGTAATTTGGGCCAGACATCCGTCGTAATCCATCGCATCAACACCGGTGACGCTCGACCCATTCGCCGGCGACCCTACCGTGTGTCAGCCCCGGAGCGTGCTATTATACAGCGAGAAGTCAATAAAATGCTTGATAAGGGCATAATCGAACCCTTATCTAGTCCCTGGTCCTCACCCGTTGTACTTGTTAAAACGAAGGACAATAGCTGGAGATTCTGTGTTGATTACCGTCATCTCAACCATATTACCAAGAAAGATGTCTATCCCCTACCGCGCATAGCTGATGCACTCGATTGCTTGCACGGTGCCAAATATTTCTCTTCAATAGACCTTCGCTCAGGCTACTGGCAGATCGCTGTGGACGACAAAGACAGAGAGAAGACGGCCTTCGTGACTACTGATGGACTTTATCAGTTCAAGATGATGCATTTCGGATTATGCAATGCCCCCGCGACATTTGAGCGCATGATGGACTCTCTCCTTCGAGGCATGAAGTGGACCATCTGCCTCTGCTATCTTGACGACGTTATTGTTTTTTCGACTACTTTCGACGACCATCTTACCCATCTGTCCACGGTGCTTGATGTTGTTCGACGTGCCAACTTGCAACTTAACTCGTCCAAATGCCGCTTTGGGCATCGCCAAATCTGCGTACTCGGCCATCTTGTTGACGTTGCGGGCGTTCAACCAGACCCTGGGCAAGTCCGAGCAGTTTGCGACTTCCCCGCACCCCGTTCAGCAAAGAACGTCTGAAGTTTTCTGGGACTGTGCTCCTATTGCTGTCGTTTTGTCGAAAGGTTTGCTGAAGTAGCCCGTCGTCTAACCTGCCTCCTCAAACTGGATGTCGCATTCACCTGGAGCCAACAGCAAGCAAACGCCTTCTCGTCGCTCGTTGACATTCTCACCAATCCACCAGTCGTAGCACACTGATCCATCTGCCACCACGGAGCTTCGTACTGGCGCCAGTAGCCACGGCATAGACGCAGTGCTGGTGCAGCGGCATAAAAGAATGCACCGCGTCGTCGCGTACGCAAGCCGACTGTTGTCGCGCTAGAACAAAATTATTCGATCACAGAATGTGAGTGCTTAGCTCTCGTCTGGGCCATTGCGAAGTTTCGACCATACCTGTATGGCCGACCATTCTCAGTTATTACGGACCACCATGCGCTTTGCTGGCTCTCCTCACTCAAGGACCCTACGGGACACCTTGGTCGCTGGGTGCTGCGCTTACAAGAGTACACTTTTTCCGTATCCTATATATTCGGACAACTTCACAAGGATGCCGACTGCTTGTCCCGTTACCCAGTCGATCCCCCTGACATGAGGGAAGATGAACAAGAGGCCCTCGTTCTTTTAATTACCGACTTCACCGACAACTGCTGAACAACGCCACGACCCCTCTTTGCGTGCTATTATCAATGGTCTGCACTCTCCCCACCCTGACCACTCCTTACAACTGTTCGTTCTTCACAACGACATCTTGCACCGCTACAACGCCCGCCCTGATGGTGCTGAGCTTTTACTCGTTGTTCCTGTGCATCTTCGCTCAGACGTTTTGGTCCATCTGCATGATGCCCCCTCCGCTGGACTCCTAGGGGTGTCACTCACGTATGACCGCATTCGCCGCCGATTCTTTTGGCCTGGCCTCTACCCTTCTGTGCGACAGTACGTGGCGGCATGCGACCTCTGCCAGCGCCGCAAGACACCTGCTCTGAGACCTGCTGGTACCCTCCAGCCCATTGAAGTACCAGATTAGCCATTTTTCCGAGTCGGCCTCGATCTTCTTGGACCTTTTCCCGTGTCGGCCACCGGTAATAAGTGGATTGCTATTGCTACCGACTACGCAACGCGGTATGCCGTTACACGCGCTCTCCCCACCAGCTGTGCTACTGATGTAGCCGATTTTCTTTTTCATGACATCATTCTCCGTCATGGTGCTCCTCGTCAGTTGATCACCGACCGCGGCGGCTGTTTTCTATCTAAAGTACTCGACGAGTTTTTGCTATCCTGCTCTACCCACCACAAGTTCACTACAGCGTACCATCCGCAAACCAACGGCCTCACGGAACGCCTCAGCCGTACCCTGACGAATATGTTAGCGATGTACGTCTTCAAGGATCACAAAGATTGGGACATCCATTTACCTTTCGTTACTTTTGCATACAACAGTTCACGTCAAGATACAGGTGGATTTTCACCTTTTTACCTACTGTTTGGTTATGCCCGCCTTTGCCCATGGACACCATGCCAGTCGCCTGGGATCGGTTATGTGCCTCGCAGCTTAACTAAAAGAGTGCTTACGATCGCCGGCACCGCGACGTACAGTACTCTCCAGAGTCACTCGTCTTGCTATGGTTACAATCACGGCGTGTTGGTCTCTGCGAAAAATTGATGTCCTGTTAGTTGGCCCCTACCGCGTCATACGCAAGGTCACCAGCGTGACCTATGAGATAGCTCCACTCAATACCACGTCTGTACCAGCTTCAGTCCCGACCGATATAGTGCACGTCTCACGGCTTAAACTATACTACTCACGCCTCGAGAATTGATCGCACCGGCACGGTGCTTCTGCCGCCGGCGGGTAATGTCACGGGCTAAGTAGATGCCTGCTAAGTTCAACTTAGCAAGTTTGAACTTAGCAACGTTTAACGTTAGAACGTTATCTAGTGAGGGAAGTCTAGCTGTATTATTCGAGGAGCTAGAAGGCATTAAATGGGATATAATAGGGCTGAGTGAGGTTAGGAGGACATATGAGGCCTATACTGTGCTACAGATTGGGCACGTCATTTGCTATCGGGGCTTGGCAGACAGAGGAGAACTGGGAGTAGGGTTCTTCATTCACAGAAACATAGCTGGCAACATAGAGGATTACTATAGCATTAATGAAAGGGTGGTAGGCATTGTATTTAAATTGAATAAAAGATACAAAATGAAAGTAGTACAGGCTTACGCGCCTACATCCAGCCATGATGACGCTTCAGTTGAAAGCTTCTATGAAGACGTGGAATCGGCAATGAGTAAGGTGAAAACACAGTATACTATAGTAATGGGCGACTTTAATGCAGAGGTAGGGAAGAAGCAGGCTGGAGACCAGGCAGTAGGAGATTATGGCATCGGCACTAAAAACGCCAGAGGAGAGCTACTAGTAGAATTCGCAGAACGCAATAATCTGCGTATTTTGAATACCTTCTACCGAAAACGAGAAAACCGCAAGTGGACATGGAGGAGCCCTAATGGTGTAAATAAAAACGAAATAGACTTTATAATGACTGCACACCCAGGAGTCGTGCAGGATGTGGAAGTGGTTGGCAAGGTAAGATGCAGTGACCATAGAATGGTACGGGCTCGAATCCGCCTAGACTTGAAGAAGGAACGACAGAAACTGATACGCAAGAAGCAAATCAATGAGCTAGCACTGAGAGGGAAAGTACAGGAATTCAGAGTGTCACTGCAGAACAGGTACTCTGCTCTTAGCGAGGAAACCAACCTTAGCGAAGATACAATGAATGATAATCTGACGAGTATCATCACGGAGTGTTCAGTGGAAGTTGGAGGCAGGGTAGCTAGGCAGGACACCGGCAAGCTTTCCCAGGAAACGAAGAACCTAATTAAGAAGCGTCAAATCATGAAAGTGTCAAGTACAACAGACAAAATAGAACTGGCAGAGCTTCCGAAGCTGATTAATAGACGTAAAGTATGCGATGTAAGAAGGTATAACATGGAGAGAATTGAGCACGCTCTGAAAAACGGAGGAAGCGTCAAAGCAGTGAAGAGGAAACTTGGGATAGGCAAAAGGCGGATGTATGCACTAAGGGACAAAGAAGGCAAATTAACTACCAATATGGATAGGATAGTTAAAAACGCGGAGGAGTTTTACAGAGATCTGTACAGTAGCCGAGACAACCACGACCCTAATACTATAAGAACTAGCAGTAACCCAGACGACACCCCACCGGTAATGATAGAAGTCAGAAAAGCTTTGGAGAGCCTGCACAGAGGCAAAGCTGCTGGTGAGGATCAAGTAACATCAGATCTGCTGAAAGATGGAGGACAGATTGTGTTATAAAAACTAGCCACTCTATTTACGAGGTGTCTCCTGACGGGAAAAGTACCAGAGTCTTGGAAGAACGCTAACATCATCTTAATACATAAGAAAGGAGATGACAAGGACTTGAAGAATTACAGGCCGATCAGCTTGCTCTCTGTAGTATACAAGCTATTTACAAAGGTAATTGCTAGCAGAGTAAAGAAAACGTTAGAATTCAATCAACCAAAGGAACAAGCAGGATTTAGAACAGGCTACTCAACAATTGACCACATTCATACTATCAATCAGGTAATAGAGAAATGCTCAGAGTATAACCAACCACTATACGTAGCCTTCATAGATTACGAGAAGGCGTTTGATTCAGTAGAATATCAGCCGTCATGCAGACACTGCGGAATCAGGGCGTAGATGAAATATATATAAACATTCTGGAAGAAATCTACAGGGGATCAACTGCTACCATAGTGCTTCATAAAAAAAGCAACAGAATACCAATTAAGAAGGGTGTAAGGCAGGGGGACACAATCTCCCCAATGTAATTCACTGCGTGCTTACAGGACGTTTTCAGAAGCCTAGAATGGGAACAGTTAGGGATAAGAGTCAATGGAGAGTACCTCAGTAACCTGCGCTTCGCTGATGACATTGCATTGCTGAGTAACTCAGCGGACGAATCGCAACTCATGATTACGGAGTTAGACAAGGAGAGCAGAAAGGTGGGTCTTAAA
Source organism: Rhipicephalus annulatus (assembly GCA_013436015.1). NCBI lineage: Eukaryota > Metazoa > Arthropoda > Arachnida > Ixodida > Ixodidae > Rhipicephalus > Rhipicephalus annulatus. The sequence continues at coordinate 85,377 of WOVY01006794.1, read as the reverse complement.
ATTAATCTGCAGAAAACGAAAGTAATGTACAACAACCTCGGAAAGGAGCAGCGCTTTGCGATAGGTAATAGTTCACTTGAAGTTGTAAAAGACTATGTCTACTTAGGGCAGGTAATAACCGCAGAGCCTAACCACGAGATTGAAGTAACTAGAAGAATAAGAATGGGGAGGAGCGCATTCGGCAGGCACTCTCAAATTATGACAAGTAGATTGCCACTGACCCTCAAGAGGAAGGTATATAACAGCTGTATCTTGCCGGTACTTAGCTACGGAGCAGAAACCTGGAGACTCACAAAGAGGGTTCAACTTAAATTGAGGACGACGCAGCGAGCAATGGAAAGAAAAATGGTAGGTGTAACCTTAAGAGACAAGAAGAGAGCAGAGTGGATTAGGGGACAAACGGGAGTTAAGGATATCATAGCTGCAATAAAGAAGAGGAAATGGACATGGGCCGGGCATGTAGCGCGTAGACAGGATAACCGCTGGTCATTAATGGTCACCAACTGGATTCCCAGAGAAGGGAAGCGGGGTAGGGGGAGACAGAGGGTTAGGTGGGCAGATGAGATTAAGAAGTTTGCGGGTATAAATTGGCAACAGCAAGCACAGGACCGGGTTAACTGGCGGAACATGGGAGAGGCCTTTGTCCTGCAGAGGACGTAGACAGGCTGATGATGATGATGAAGTAGATGCCTGAGGATGACGAAGACGAAGTGCTGAACGTGAACGTGCTCGGACTACTGCAGCAGTGTTGTACGCATTAGCTCGCTAGTATATTCGTCAGTAAGCATTTGCTCGCCAGTGTATACTTTATGCACCGTAACAATATATAAATATATATAATTATATATATATATATATATATATATATATATTATGGTGGAAGGAGCTCTTGTGGACGCCTCGGTGCTACAGTTTCTGTGTCTAGGCATGCTTTGTGCAAACGCCTGAAAAAAAGTAATGACACCTTATAATGAACCCAATCTAGTCGAATCCCAGGGGAACACTATCCGCCCTTTTGCTTTGTACTGCTCGTGTTTTTGTCGATGAAATTTTGCATTACATCCTGTTCACTGTGCTTACCCGGTGCTCTCACCAGCTAGTTCTAGGGTGGGACTTCCTATTTTCTTCTTCAGCCGCTATATGTTGTGGTGAATGGATTCTGCACCTAACTAATACGGACTCCATGTTCGATGAAAGCGCCTACAAGCCACTACGCCTGTTCGCTCACAAAGATCTCGAACTACCGCCACATGAAGAGCGACTTGTGACCCTGACCTCTAAGGACATCGACCACGGTGACGCCTTGGTGTCCCCTTCGTCGACTTGCGTCGCTAAAGGCGTAGCCCTTGTGTCAGGTGTCGCACGTTTTCACCATGGCTCCGTGCTCGTGATTGCTACGAATGTAACACCACAGAAAGTTCTCCTGTCATAGGGCACTGCAGTAGCCTGTGTAGTGCATGCTGAGCCTGTCAGCGTCACGCCACTTAAACCTGCCTCTAACAATAACCGTTCTATGAGTAACCCTCGATCATCTCCCTTCACAGCCCTTATCAGTGATGACTTAACAGCTATGCAGGCGCAGCAGTTGCTTGCGTTATTAACAAAACACGCCGATTCTTTCGACACCTGCTCCTCGACGTTGGGCCTAACTACCACTGCAGCGCATCGCATTCAGACGGAGTACATCGCCGCCCATCGCCGCCCGTCTATTGTACATCGCCGCCCGTACCGCGTGTCTCTCGCTGAGCGAAAAATCATCGAGAAAAACGTCGCTGACATGCTCCAACGAGAAATAATTCGTCCATAAACTAGCCCTTGGTCATGCCCTGTTGTTTTGGTATGAAAAAAAGATGGCTCCGTGCGCTTTTGCGTTTATTACCGGGCACTTAACAACATCGCACGCAAAGACGTATACCCCATGCCACGCATCGACGACGCTCTTGATTTACTGCAAGGCGCCGAATACTTTTCAAGCTTTGATTTGCGTTCGGGATATTGGCAAATTCCCATGCACGATGACGACAAAGAAAAAACGGCATTCGCAACCCCCGATAGCCTATACGAATTTAACGTGATGCCTTTAGGGCTCTGTAATGCGCCCGCGACATTTGAACGCATGATCGACACCGTCCAGCATGGTCTTAAATGGAAGACGTGTCTCTGCTACCTTGATGACATCATCATCTTTTCATCATCGTTTTCTCAGCACCTGTGGCACTTTAATGACGTCCTAACATGCCTCACCGGCGCAGGTCTGAAGTTTAACACTAAGAAATGCCGTTTCGCCACCAAATCCATAAAGTTTCTCGGTCATGTCGTCAGCAAGGACGGTATTCGTCCTGACCCCGAAAAGATCGCTGCTGTCCTTCGATTTCCACGTCTCACAAGACTTAAGGATTTCAGAATTTTTCTTGGCCTTGCATCCTATTTTCGTCGCTTCATACGAAATTTTGCTTCAATAGCTGCGCCACTTCACAAATTACTTGTTTCTGATGCACCCTTTGTGTGGTCCGAGGAATGTCAGTCGGCGTTAGACCTATTGAAGGAAGCTTTGACGTCAGAGCCTGTACTCTGCCATTTTGATGACTCCGCCCCGACACTCCTGCATACCGACGCCAGCGGTTGCGGTATAGGTGCTGTCCTCCTCCAATGCGATAACTTTGGACGGGAAAGGGTCATCGCATATGCTAGCCGAGTGCTTACTTCTACCGAAAAGAACTATACCATCACTGAGCAGGAGTGGCTCGCTGTGGTTTGGTCCATACAAACGTTCCGTCCTTATCTGTACGGTCGTCAATTCACTATAGTAACGGACCACCACGCCTTATGCTGGCGTTCTACAATGAAGAAGAGTTCTGGACGCTTGAGACGTTGGATTTTACGCCTACGGGAGTATCAGTTTGAGATTATCTAATAATCGGGCAAAAATGATCAAGACGCCGACGCTCTTTATCGTTTTTCGGACGGGAGCAGAAAGGGCATCCACACACTCGCTCTGAGACATGTTGGCGGACTCAGGGTCCAAGCGGCGGCCTGAACGGAGCTCCAGTGAGTAGGCGTTGCGAGTAGAGGTACTGTGATTGTAAATCCACCTCCACCACGCATGACGACTCGGTTGTAACGAGGTTTATTGGCCATGAACTTTGGAACAAACAAGCGCAACGGACCCGAAGATGAAGCGCACGTTCAAAGACGATAAAGCGCATAATAGATGCCTACAATATAGATATATAAATATATATATATATATATATATATATATAATATATATATATATATATATATATATATATATATATATATATATACAAGTTCATACACAAGTAAAACTTGTGTATAAACACAAGTTTTACTTGTGTTTTCGCACGTTTGTCGACTTCTTTTTCTACCGTATATATCTATATACATATTGTTACGCACAAGGAGGACCAGGACGTATACGGCTGAAGGGGGCCGTTTATTTTGGTCGCGAAGAGAAGCGCCGGAGCAGCCAACAGGTTGATGATCGCAGTCTCGTCGTCTTCTTTCTTCCTCCAGCTCTTGGGGCAGTCAGCATGTTCACCCATCTTCTTTTTCTTCCAAGGCATGCGTAACATTCCTCCCCTCGCAGACGAAGCCCGCCGGGCGAGGTAACCGATTCACCTTGGTGTGTACAACTTCAGTCGAGCGACATGGACTACTTGGGTTTTAGCGGCTCTTCTGCCACTTCTCGTGAGGCGAGCTATTGTGTATGTGACTTCCGTGATTTTGTCGAGAACGACAAACGGTCCGTCGTATGTGGCCAAGAACTTTTGGCATAACCCGCGTCTTCGTACCGGAGTCCACAGCCACACTAAGTCGCCTGGGTGGTAAGTTACAAGCCGGTGGCGGACGTCATAGCGTACCTTCAATTTTTCCTGTGATGCCAAAGTGCGTAGACGAGCAATACGACGCGCTTCTTCTGCAAGGCAGAGGATTTCGGTGACTGAGAGGTTCTCGTGCGCCGATAATGGCAAAACTGTGTCGAGTGTGTGCCGTGGCGGTCGTGCGTACATCAAGAAAAAGGGGCTATAGCCTGTTGTCTCGTGCTTAGCGGTATTGAACGCGTACGTTATAAATGGTAGCACGTCATCCCAGTTCTTGTGGTCGGATGCCACATACATAGAGAGCATGTTTACAATTGTTTGGTTGGTACGCTCCGTGAGCCCCTTTGTTTGCGGATGGTATGGCGACGAGTGACGAAGGCGGGACTCACTCAATCGAAGCAGCTCTTCTACTATGTCTGCCGTAAATTGTCGCCCACGATCACTGATCATCACCTGAGGTGGGCCATGTCGGAGGATAACGTGCTGCAGCAGGAACACAGAGACGTCGCTGGCAGTTGCGGTTGGTATGGCCGCCGTCTCGCAGTAGCGCGTGACGTAATCGCCACATACAATTATCCAACGATTGCCCTTAGCCGACTTTGGAAAAGGGCCCATGAAGTCAATTCCCACCTGTTGGAAAGGTGTGCTTGGAGGTAGCAAGGGCTGTAGAAAACCAGCCGGAGCAGTAGACGGGCGTTTGTGGCGTTGACACTGTGTGCAGCTGGCCACATACGCCTCGACTCACTGTCGCATTCCTGGCCAATAAAAGCGTTCCTTAGCATGGTAAAGCGTCCTCGCAGAACCTAAATGTCCAGACGTAGGATCATCGTGCATCACGCCCAAAATCGCTGTCCGAAGGGTTTCTGGCACTACCAGGAGGAAACGTGCACCAGTGCTGGAAAAGTTCTTATATAGGAGTCCGTTGCGTACACAGAAGTGGCATGCTGTAGGAGCTGTGCAAAGCGATGATAGCCTGGTGTCCTTTCGCTGTTCATCTTTGAAAGTACTGAGGTCGGGAAACTTCGGTGACACAGAAGCTACGAGGTGATCGAGGTCATCGGCGTCACACTCTGTAGTGCTCAGTGGCATGCGCGAAAGGCAATCTGCGTCGGCGTGTCGTCGACCACTTTTGTACGAGACTATGAAGTTATACTCTTGGAGCCGAAGTGCCCAGCGCGCTAGACGGCCGCAAGGATCCCGAAGGTTGACGAGCCAACACAATGAGTGGTGGTCGGTGACAACTGTAAAAGGGCGTCCGTATAAGTAAGACCGAAACCGCTGAGTCGCAAATACTACCGCGAGGCATTCTTGTTCTGTGACAGTGTAATTCTGTTCGGGCCTACTCAAGGAGCGACTTGCGTATGCAATCACGTGCTCGCGGTTACCATAGCGTTGAACTAGGACGGCACCAATTCCTATGCCGCTGGCATCTGTGTGCAGTTCAGTTGGAGCTGATGGGTTGAAGTGTTGAAGAACAGGCCGCGACGTCAGGAGGAACTTCAGTTGATGAAAAGAGGAGTCGCACTCCGGAGTCCACTCGAAGGGAGTATTCTTCCGTAGCAAACATGTCAGCGGATACGCGACATTGGCAAATTTGGGTATAAAGCGGCGAAAATAGGAGCAAAGCCCCAAAAAACTGCGGAGCTCCTTCACAGAGCGCGGCACATTGAATGCTTCAACGGCTGCTGTCTTCTGGGGATCTGGACGGATGCCCTCCTGATCGACTAGGTGTCCGAGAACAAGGGTTTGTCGGTCTCCGAAGTGGCATTTCTTTGAGTTAAGAACAAGGCCAGCGTTTCTTATGCAAGTCAGTACAGTATGTAGACGTGAATTGTGTTCGCTGAAGGTGCGGCCAAAGATGACGACGTCGTCGAGATAGCACATGCAAATGCTCCACTTCAAGCCACGAAGAACAGTGTCCATAAATCGCTCGAACGTCGCCGGCGCGTTGCACAGTCCAAATAACATCACGTTCAATTCAAAACAGCCGTCAGGTGTTACAAAGGCTGTCTTTTCTTTATCTTCAGGATGCATGGGAATTTGCCAGTAGCCCAATCTTAAGTCTACAGAGGAAAAGTAAGAGGCCGAATGCAGACAGTCTATGGCTTCATCAATACGTGGAAGTGGGTACACGTCTTTTTTTGTTACAGCATTCAATCGGTGATAATCGACGCAAAATCTCCAGGATCCGTCTTTCTTTTTAACGAGAATTACTGGAGCTGCCCATGGACTTACTGACTCTTGAATGATACCGTTTTCAATCATTTCGTTCACCTGCTCATTAATAATCCGCCGCTCGGATGGCGAAACACGGTATGGCTTTTGTCTAGTCGGATTGGCCAAACCCGTGTTGATAGTGTGACATGTTCGAGAAGCAGGGATTAGGGGCGCTTTGTCTTTCTGCGCAAAGTCGAATGCAGAGACGTGCCTCGAAAGTACATTGACCAATGTTCGGCGTTCACTTGTGCTCAGCGACTTATTCACCATTTACAGAAGAGCCGTTTCGAAACTGTGACTACGATGCTCTTCCGGCGCATCTCTAAGCTCGGTCACGAGCAAGGCCTCGTGTTGTCCACTCACGACGGCTAACTTAAGACCATCTGGTAACATCACGGGTTCTGTAGAGCAATTGACAGTCCATAAACCAGCGCGTCTACGTCTGATCGACACCACACAATGTGGGATCAACACATTCTTTTTCATGCAGTTGGTGTACACTTGTTCTACGTTGGCATCAAAGCTGGCGGAATAGTTGTCGCTGCAACCAGCAGGTACACGAACGGTTGATAACGGTGGTATGATAGTGTCGCCACAGACACACAATGCCGTCTCACCATCTACAGGGTTTTCCAAGAGTGCTGGCGGAACGTGATCACTCAAGACTATTGTCCCTGTGCGGCAGTCGACAGTCGCACCACACTCCCTCAAAAGTCCATACCCAAAATAACATCATGTGTCGCCTGCGGAATAATCACAAACTCCGTTGGGATAACACGACCTCCGAGAAATACATTAGCTTGACACACACCAACAGGATGCAGTGCCTCACCACTCACTCCGCAAAACTTCGCAGCTTGATTCCACCTAAATAATACCTTCCGCCCCAAGGTATCTTTAAAACACGCACTCATGACCGAAATGGTTGCCCCCGTATCCACCAAAGCCATCACAGGCACACCGTCAGCAAAAACACGTACTTTGTTCTTGAGCATCAACACAGGAGGTATTTCTGATATTAGCACGTCTCCGGCGACCTCACCTCCATCGGCCGCGCTTGCTAGTTTTCCTGTGGCAAAGGAGACGTGTTGCGGCGCCGTGGTGAAGGAGAACGGGGAACACGAGGCGGTGGAGGCGTCAAGCTCCTGTCAGATGTAGGGGAGTGGTTCCGGAAGCTGCGTGTCCAGTAGTCGTCGCGAGGCAGCAGGTGTGTTGCATTAGGGTCATCGTACGGTCGATCAGACGATCGTGTGAAGTGTTGTGGTGGGCCATAGTACGTTGCTCACGGGTCATCGCGAAGTCGTTCGGAAGGCCGTGCAAAGTGTGGTGGGTAGCCATACCGTGGGGCTACACGTCGACGGTTGCAAAATCGCGAAATATGTCCTGGTACACCACAGGAGTAGCAAACTGGGAGAGGTCGAAATTCTTTTTGTTCGTCGATGAATCGAACATCGTCTTCTCTGGCGGAGTGGGTCGGTTCGTTCCGTATATCATAGGGATAGACTGGGCGTCGCGAAGAAGGCGGACGCTGGGGGCGTCGGTCATGGCGAGGAGCTGGCAACCGTGGTGCTCTCCTTGGCTGTGGGGGTGCGCTGTACTCAACAGCTGCTGCACTAACCATCGATTGCCAAGGGGTCGTAGAAGGTGGCGGCGCAGTCACAGCCTCACGTGGCACATATACCGAATGTTGGTCGTTTACAGAATGGTGATCAACTGCTGAATGCGTCTGTTCTCTATAGCGAAAAAGTTCTTCGCGAACAATCTCTCGAATTGTCGAAGACAGGTCTGGGCAGCTGCTCGTGTCGATGCTGGCAACCGTTGTAACATTTGTGAGCCGGCCGAACTTTGGAGCAATCCTGCGCATTTTCAGCTGTTCGAAAGTTTGGCAATGCCGAATCACGTAGGACACCGAGCTCAGGTGCTCTTTTCAGATTAGAAAATTATATACATCTTTGGCTATGCCTTTCAGCAAATGCCCAACTTTGTCGTCTTCTGACATCTGATCATTGACCACCTTGCAGAGCTTCAGCACATCCTCTATATACGTGGTACATGTCTGACCTGGAAGCTGCGCGCGTTGAGACAATGTCTGCTCTGCCCGCTTCCTTTTGACGCTCGAGTCGCCGAAACACGCTTTCAGCTCTGCAACAAAAACGTCCTACGTCGCCAGTGTGTCCTCGTGGTTTTCGTACCACACGAGCGCAGTATCCGTAAGGCAGAAGACCGCATTGCTGAGCTGAGCGGCGGCATCCCAGCCGTCGGACTTGCTGACTCGCTTGTACTGGACGAGCCACGCGTCGACATCCTCTCCCGATTTTCCTCCAAAGGTTGGCGGGACTCGGTAGTAGGGCACGGAACCCATTGGAGTTGGCCTTGAAGCGTTAGATGGCTGATCTTGGGCCATTACGATCGGCGCAGGCGGGAGTCCGGCAAGGCGGCGGCTGCGGCGTAGTCCAGGTAGTGAAGCTCCCGTCGTTGGGCTTGTCTTACCCAGCACGCTTCCACCAATCTGTTACGCACAAGGAGGACCAGGACAGTTACGGCTGAAGGGGGCCGTTTATTTTGGTCGCGAAGAGAAGCGCCGGAGCGGCCAACAGGTTGATGATCGCAGTCTCGTCGTCTTCTTTCTTCCTCCAGCTCTTGGGGCAGTCAGCATGTTCATCCATCTTCTTTTTCTTCCAAGGCATGCGTAACAATATATATATATAGTCCACTAGACCCTCCGTGATTGGTTACAACGTGGTTTATTTCGATGTTTCGGCCTAGACTCTGGCCTTCATCAGGATTATTGCCAGACTCTAGGCCGAAACGTCGAAGTAAACCACGTTGTGACCGCTCACGAAGGGTCTACTGGACTATATGCAACGCTACGGCCACTCAACCACCATGCCTGCTATATATATATATATATATATATATATATATATATATATATATATATATATATACCTTATGTCCGGAAAAGTTTGCCACCACATTCGAAAGAACCAAATGACATTATGTCATTAACCTTTCAGATAAAGAACTAAACTATCAAGAAATTGGTGTACTATCACGCGGACTTACATTCTGCCCTGGCAATGGAAAGTACGATGAATTCACGCTTTTCAAAGACCTAGACGACTTCGCACAAAATAACGATTGGAGAAATATTTCTTCAATAAATCCCAAAAGAGAACCGGCTATTTCGTGGGGTAATCGGACGGCAACGGACCCCAGACGCCAACAGAGATCAACATTTAGATCTATATATAGTCGCGGTTCTGAAAGATGTCATACATGCGTTCAAGGTTCTTAAAATGGGTTTAAATAGCATATCGAGAAAAGAAAGAGAGGCACTACTCGCATTGAGCAACCGCGAAGATCTCGTCAATAAACCAGCAAACAAAAGAGGCACGATTGTTGTTCGGAACAAATCGGACTACATCAAGGAAGGCAGGTGACACCTAAGTGACAAACAATTCTACAAACAACTCGACTCGGGCCCTACCACCGAACGCAAAAAGATCATTGTAACAGCCCTAGAGGATCTCACGCATGAAGGCGCCATTGATTCAAAGCTTCAAAAGGTACTTACTACGGTACATTCGGCGCCTGATCGTTTTTACTTGCTGCCGAAGATCCATACGGAGGGAAACCCTGGCCGACCCATTATATGAGGCACAGGAACGTTAATGGAAACAATTTCCAGCTATATTGACTCTTTAATCAAAAACATACAACCCACACATGATTCCTTCTTGCGTGACACAAACTAGTTTCTTCGGGAAATATCGGACGTGAAAATTCCAGAAAGTGCATTCCTCGTAACCTTCGATGTTAATTCACTCTACTCAAATATCCCACATGACGATAGTGTAAGGGCACTTATGGAATCGTATGGAACCCACAACCCTATCGCATATCCAAGCTAAAAAGTAATTGAAATCTTAACGACACGTACTCAAATTGAACAGCTTTGAATTTAACAATGAGTACTACCTTCTAATCAACGGCACGGCAATCGGTACAAGAATGGCCCCAAACTAAACAAACATATTCATGCATCATATAGAGTCCAATTTTCTTTCATCTTGTGATATCAAACCGTACCCAGACGATATTTATTTAAAAAAATACTGCCAATCCCTTGTCGGGATTTTCACAGAAAGGACATCGGGAAAACACACAATAAAAGCACACAATAAAAACATCCGTAAGTTATACATCGTTTAGGATACGCGTTACATTGATGCCACCAGGTTCTCACAATTTCTAGCAATCAAATTCAAACAAATTCTAACCAAATTCTAACAACAAAGTTCTAACAGTAATTGTACTATATCCAAATGATTACAGTGTGAAAGAGTCAAAATAACACAGTCTAAAACAATAGATTTTGCAAAGATGACCACAATGGCGCAATCTTAGGGTTCCAAACGCAAATGTTCTTCAACAAGACGTGAAAAAATATCTAAAGAATTGCTGCTAGTAGTCATAGCTGCTAAGCTGTTCCATTCCCTTATTGATGCTGGGAAGAATGAGTGTTTGAAACATTCCGTACGGAATGCGTATTCTTGTAGCATTTCGGGGTGCTTCTTACGGGTGGGTCGTGATTGTTGAAGTGTAATGTACCTGGAGGCATCGATGTTGCTTTGCTTATGGCGTAGCTGGTACATGAATCGTAGGCGTGCTAGTCTTGCTCGTTTTTGCAGCGTTAGCATGCCCGCTTCTTCGAGCATTTCAGTATGTGAGTCTGTTTGCCTAAACTTGTTAAAAATAAATCGAACAGCTTTTCTTTGCACGCCTTCTAGCTTCGCAATATGTTTTTTTTGTGTACGGGACCCAAACAATGTTCGCATATTGAAGAACAGATCTCACGTACGTGTTGTAGGCTAACAGTTTAATTTCAGAAGGTGCTAGTCGAAGGCATCGTCTCAGAAAAAAAAGTCGTTTCAGTGCGGTAGCTGTAACGTTAGAAACGTGGGCATCCCATCTCAGATCGCTAGTAAAGGTGAGGCCAAGGTACTTATGATGACTTGTTCTAGGAAGTGGGATACTATTGATGGTATATGAGAACTCTGACCATTCCCTTTTTCTTGTTACTGTCATTAGAGCTGATTGTTTAACATTAAGTACCATTTGACAATCTGAACACCAGTTTGATACTATTTTGAGGGCTTTGTTTAAGGCAAGATGATCTTCTGCAGAGTTTATTTCATGATAAATTATACAATCATCCGCGAAAAGTCTGACGTGGACGGGAATTTGACAGGGTAGGTCATTGATAAAAATTAGGAATAAGGTCGGAGCAAGAACACAAGCCTGGGGAACACCGGATTTGACGGGAACTGTTGTGGATACTTGTCCATTGAAATTAACAAATTGACAAATTGTGTGCGACCGGTAAGGTAGTTTTTTATCCATTTCGTAACGGAGCCATTGCCTAAGGTACATTCTAACTTTTGTACCAGTTTTTTATGCGAAACCTTATCAAAGGCTTTTGCAAAGTCTAATAGGATAAGGTCGCCCTGTTTTTGGTTGTCCACACTTAAGGATAAATCATGGGTTAGTTCTGTTAGTTGCGTGACTGTAGAAAGCCCCCTACGGAAACCGTGTTGAGAAGGCGACAGGATGCGTTCGTTTTCAAGATATATATTGATATGTTTTAAGATAATATGTTCAAGAAGTTTACTGCAAGTGCAAGTAAGAGATATAGGCCTGAAGTTATTTACGTCATCTTTTGGGCCTGATTTGTGTATCGGTTTAACTTTCGCTTTTTTCCAATCATCCGGTATGATGCATGTTGCTAGGGATTTATCAAATATGATGCACAGATATTTTGCCATCCACTCCGCATATCGGTTGAGAAACAAATTTGGAATGTTATCTGGTCCTGAGTCTTTTTTTGTGTCAAGTTGGAGGAGCAGATGAAAGATACCTTGTTCGGTTATTACGGGCAGTTCCAATGGTTCTTTGTTCAAAATGTCGATTGGTGGTTGATTGCCGTCATCGGCCGTGAAAACTGATTCCAAGTGCTCATCGAGCGAAGAAGGGGTAATAAGGCCATCTTGAGAATGACTAGCGTTTTCGCTAGACTTTGAATTTTTAAGAAAGCCCCAAAATTTTTGCGGCGAGTTTTTGATGAAACTAGGAAGGGTGTTAGTGAAATAGTTCTTTTTTTGCGGTTCTTATTTTTAATTTCATGTCGGTGATGGCAGTTGTGAGAGCAGTCTTAGATTTGCTTTTACTTAGTTTTAGGGATTTCTGAGTCTTTTAACTTTGCGTTTCGCGTGAATGATATCACGATTAATCCAGGGATTATATTTCTTTGATCTTTTTGTTTTATTTGGTACATATAATTTTATACAGTGCGTTATGGTATGTTTAAATTTTAAGCACAATTCATCGACACTTATAGATGCGCGTTTCGAATCTTCTTCAAACGGTGCTAATTCCATTGATAGATGATCAATTATGCTGGTGTCATCTGCATTCTGAAAATCTGGAATGTTTTTTTTGTGAGTGGCAGTGGCTTTTTTGGCACAAATTGATGCGCTGCACATGATTAGCTTGTGGTCCGATATCCCATCGAGAATTTCTACACTGTGTTTGTCACTTGGAAAATGGTCGCTTAAGAATACCAGGTCAAGTATATTGGAGCTCTCCGCCTGCATCCGTGTTGGCTTCATTATTATCTGATTGAGGTTAAAAGATAGCATTGCATCAAAAAGGGTTTCTGAGTTTAAGCACTCGTGCTGCATGGTACGCCAGTTTATGTCGGGCAGATTAAAGTCCCCCAAAAGGATTAGTCTCTTGCCTTTCACATTGCGCTGCATGTATGCGTGCAGTGATTGCATTGCGATATGGTCTGACCCTGGACTGCGATAAACACAAGCAACTACGATTGAAAATGAGCTGCACAATAAATTGCAGAACACCGCTTCAGCACCCTCAACAACAGGCATCTGTGTGAATCGAATACGTTTGTTAATAAGAATGGCAACTCCACCACCGCGTGTTGCTCGGTCCTTTCTCACAATGCAGTAGTTTGGAGGTGCTATTTCGGCGTCTCCAATCTCGATATATTCATGATTTGGACACATTCAGAAAACGAGCTGCTTAAATTCATAAAGGCATTTAACCAAGTACACCCCAGAATTTATTTTACACACTCATACTCCAACACTGAATTAAGTTTTCTTGGTGCACTTTTTTGATTGGACGATGGTGCGTTGGTAACTATCGTATACAGAAAACCTACGGACAGGCAACAATACCTGCACTTCAAAAGCTGCCACCCGCGACACTGCAAGACCAGCCTTCGCTATTCCCAAGCACACATATTCCGATGAATCTGCTCCCACACCGAGGACTCCACATAAACAGCACACATATGCGCGAAATACTCCTTCAGCAAGAATACCCGTCAGCTATCATTGATGACGCCGTCAAAAAAGCGGAAAATCTGGACCGCCAGACTCTTCTACACATCCAAAAAGATACCGACTAGCACCGTAACAAAAATAACTTTCACGAGCAACCCACCTAACATAAACAAGGTCCTAAAAAACACTTTAACATATCGGAACAGAGCGTGCGACTATTCAAAATTTTTTCTTCTTTTTGTGTTCTATACAGGCGGCCGAAAAGTATAAAGGAGCATTTGATGAATTCAAAGTTAGGCGTGAAACCTCAAACAGGGTGTCGCCCTTGCGGAAAAAGCAGATGCAAGGTATGCAAACATAAGCAGACAACGACAGTGCCGGGAAGCACCCACTCGGATTTCAAGCACAGGATAAGAGGTACACTGGACTGTCACTCAGAAAACGTCATATACCTTCTCGAATGTGGGGTGTGTAACATGCAATACGTGGGCCAGCCAGACACACCAACTAGAATCAGATTCAAAAACCATCGGGCACATGTACGTTCCCTGCCAGGCCTTCCACTTTCAAACACTGTACATTAAAAGACCACAGCTATCATGACATCAGAGTCACACTATTAGAAAGCAATTTTCGAACAATCAGAGAGCGGGAACAACGGCAATCTTACTTTATCTACAAATTCAACACGATAAATAAACGGAATCAACGAACACCCAGGCACTCGGTCAGCGTTACGATCACTAAAAGACACAAACTTCCCTCTTTAATCAGTACTCTGCCCCAAGCCTCCCATTACAACCATAATATTACCCCCTAACAAATCTTTCAGCGTATACATCTGACAATAGAGAAATGGTTTGCCACTTCAAGCACAGCCGGAACGCACAGATAAGTGGTTCCGGATGTCGTACAAGTTCGATCTTTTTCCTTTTCTTTTTTCTTTTTTTTTGCCTTTTTTCTTTTCCTTCACTGACAAGGCCAATGCATATATTAATATTGATAGTGGAGTCACAATCACTGGCTCTTTCATATTGTCACGATGAGTCGCAAGTACTGGGGGATTTATTAAACCACCAGGTAGCTAGCACTAGGACGGTGCGTCAGTCGTGGCTGGCTCTCAAGCAGAGAATAAGCACGCGATCTTCTTTTTTTCTCCAGATTGAGAGCCGCTCTTGCTGTCAACCCACTACGTGCTGGTGGCGTTATCCCCCCTTCCGAAAAGAAAAAAAAACAAGTACCAAAAAGAGGAAAGGAAAGTACATAGCAGCACCACGATGCTACTACATAGGCACGTGAAAAAAATTGAAAATTCAGATAAAGTGAAAGTAAAAATTGAAGAGCGTGCCAATAGAGGAAACGTCAATGAACGAGAAAGTAAGTTCACAAAATAAACAAAAACACAAAGAACGCTGTGTGGTAAAGGAAAACTTACGAACAACGCGCAATAAATGGTTTCATGCGCAACACATGAACGACGTCCGGCCTCAGCCGCGTCCTGCTCCGTGCATGGGGTGTTGAGTCCGGAACCACTTCGTAGTTCACGTCACTGACGCGGCGTAACACTTTATATGGGCCAAAGTACCGGCCCAGCAAATTTTCACTAAGGCCACGGCGGCGGACGGGCGTCCACACCCAAACTTGATCTCCGGGGCTGTAAAACACTTCTCTGTGGCGGGTATTATAGCGTCGTGCGTCTGCCTGCTGTTGCTGGCCGATGTGAAGTCGCGCGAGTTGCCGGGCTTCCTCAGCACGCTCTGCGAATTCTTCGGCGTCTGTTGCAAACTCGTCTTCGTCCTGACACGGTAGCATTGAGTCTAGCATGGTCTGCACTTCGCGGCCGTAGAGAAGCCGAAATGGCGTGAATCGCGTGGTCTCTTGCACGGCGGTATTATACGCGAAGGTCACGTAAGGTAACATCCGGTTCCACGTTTTGTTTTGTACGTCGATGTACATTGAGATCATGTCTGCGAGGGTCTTATTCAGTCGTTCGGTAAGTCCGTTGGTTTGCGGGTGGTACGCAGTTGTCCTTCGGTGTCTGGTGTTGCTCAGTTTGAAAACTTCGTCCGTAAGCTGCGCCGTGAATGCCGTCCCTTTGTCCGTTATTATACTAGAAGGAGCACCGTGTCGTAACACGATGTGGCGCATGAAAAATTGTGCTACTTCAGAAGCCGTGGCTCGTGGGATCGCCTGGGTTTCAGCGTAGCGTGTCAAATAGTCGGTCGCGACGATCACCCATTTGTTGCTGTCCACAGACATAGGAAATGGCCCGAGAATGTCCATGCCGACTTGGTCGAACGGCGTGCAGGGTGCTTCAATGGGCTGAAGCCAACCAGCTGGCTTAACAGATCATTGCTTTCGGCGCTGACATTCCCGACAGCTCTTGACGTACTTCTTTACGCTTGCTGAAAGTCCTGGCCAATAGTACCTCTCGCTCACTCTAGCAAGTGTCCTTGAGTAGCCCAGATGACCGGATGTGGGTTCGTCATGGCAAGCGAAGAGGACGTCATCTCGCATGTCTCGAGGAGGTAAGCACGGTTGTTCGAACGAGCGTTCTTCTTGTACAGCACACCGCCTCGCAGGCAGAACGACGTCAACGAGCGGGATAAATGACGTGGTATGATTGCGCCCTGGCCCTCTAAATGATCAATGATTGGACGAATCTCTGCATCATCTCGCTGTCGTTTGCTCAAGTCTGATGCACAAACGGCACCCAGAAAGCCTTCGTCTTTCTCTGCTTCCTGACTGACGACATGAAGGGGTGCAGTGACAGTGTGTCAGCGTCTTCATGCTTACGGCCGGACTTATGGACGATGCTGACATCAAATTCCGGCAGCCGCAAGCTCCACCGTGCTATCCGACCTGAAGGGTCGCGCAGGCTTGCCAACCAACAGAGCGCGTGATGGTCCGTCACTATCTTGAAGGGACGACCATAAAGGTACGAGCGGAATTTGGTGATTGCCCACATGACTGCAAGGCACTCTTTCTCCGTAGTGGAATAATTCGCCTCAGCACGGGATAGAGAGCGGCTGGCGTAGGCTATCACTCTTTCGATGTCCTCTTGACGCTGAACGAGCACTGCACCGAGCCCAATGTTACTAGCGTCGGTATGGACCTCCGTGTCAGCATCATCGTCGAAATGAGCGAAAACGGGCGCTGATTGCATGCGCTGTCGCAGCTCATCAAAAGCTGCTTGTTGCTCGTTTTCCCAGACAAACGACGTGTCGTCCCTTGTGAGACGAGTCAGAGGTTCTGCTATCTGTGAAAAGCCATGAATGAATCGGCGATAGTAGGCGCACAAACCAAGGAAGCGCCGGACGGCTTTCTTATCGGCAGGAGCTGGTAATTCGGCAACAGCGGCAAGCTTGTCCGGGTCGGGACGGATTCCTTCGGCGCTAACTACATGTCCAAGAAATTTTAGTTCTTTATAGCCGAAGTGGCACTTCTGAGCTTTAATGTGAATTCCGCCGATCGGATAGCCTCCAGCACGCTGCGCAGGCGGTGAAGGTGCGGCTCGAACGTGGTAGAGAACACCACCACATCATCAAGGTAGACAAGACAAGTCTGCCACTTGAGCCCTGTGAGGACAGTGTCCATCATTCGCTGGCAAGTTGCCGGTGCTGAACACAAGCCAAAAGGGAGCACTCGAAATTGGTATAGGCCGTCTGGAGTCACAAAGGCTGTTTTCTCATGGTCTCGCTGATCTACCTCGATTTGCCAATACCCGCTTTTGAGATCGAGGGAAGTGAAATAATGGGCACGACGAAGTCTATCCAGCGAATCGTCGATACGTGGCAGCGGATACACATCCTTTATCGTCACGTTGTTAAGCTTCCGGTAGTCGACGCAGAAGCGTAGCGACCCGTCCTTCTTTTTGACAAGTACGACTGGAGATGACCATGGGCTGTTAGATGGTTCAATAACGCCATCGTCAATCATCTCGGTGACTTGCGTACGTATCGCTTCACGTTCTTTGTCTGACACGCGGTAGGGGTTCTGGTGTATCGGACGTGCGTCCTCGTACGTGATGATCCTGTGTTGAGTGATGGACGTCTGGCGGATCTTTGAGCAAGTTGCGAAGCAAGACCTGAACTCGAACAAGAGCCCTCGTAGCGCAGTCTGGTTAACGGTGGACAGATAAGAATTGATGTCAATATTACTCATTGACATGTCTGCGGTATCCACTATTTCCGACGTCAGACAGTTGGTGACGTTTGCTACTTCGTGGGCAAACGCTATCGAAGTGCCACGGAAAAGATATCGATGCTCGTTGCTGAAGTTGGTTACGAGCAATTCAGATCGGCCATCACGAAGGTGTATTACACTTCTAGCTACGCAAATGCCTTGCTGCAGGAGGTGTTCTAAATTTGTCTCAGCCACCACATTGCCATCGCCCAAACCACAGCATGTTACGTCGACTAGAACACTTGTTCGTGGAGGAAGCGTCACACTCTGTTCAGAAATACGGAGTACGTCGACACGCCTTCCACCATCCTGCACGTTGATTGCTCGCTGGGCTGAGAACGTGACGCGGCGCTCTTGCAGATCAATGATAGCTCCATTTTCTTGTAGAAAGTCAACTCCCAGAATGACGTCACGGGAACATTCGCATAGAACAAGGCAGCTTGCTACGAATGTGTACCCTTGAATTTGTACTCTAGTTGTGCAGGCACCCAGTGAAGTTACGACGTGGCCACCAGCTGTCCGAATCTGCGAGTTATGCCACGGCGTGATGACTTTCTTCAGCTGCGTTGTCAGTTTCCCGCTCAGTATGGAATAGTCTGCGCCGGTGTCCACTAACGCATTAACTGCACAACCATCAATTATCACTGCTATGTCGAGTGAAAGTCAGCCATCCTTTGCAGCAGTATGTGATGTCGGACCGGTTTCTGTACAGTTCTGCGTCAATAGGAGGTCTTCAGCGCTTCGACGTTCAGCGACCCCGCCCCCAGAAGTCGCTTGGTCTAGTTTTCCTGACGGGGGCTGGGAGACCGTGTGGTAGAATACCGCAGGGGCGTTGATGAAAATCGCCTCGGTGATGGCGAGCGCGACTGGCGCCCGGCAGATGGTGGGGCATGCTGCTGGGAGAGGTAGTTTTCGATGTCGCGCGGTCTCTGGCCGTAACGGGGTGGCGGTGAGTACGCAGAGAAGCCGCGAAGCCCAAGACGGCGATATGGGCACTGGCGGTACAAGTGATCAGCTTCTCCACAGTGAAAGCACAGAGGCCGGCGATCAGGTGGGCGCCAAACATCAGACTTTCGAGGAGACGTGCGCCGATCGTCGATGTACTGAATTGGTTGCAATGAACGATGGGCGACAGAAGAACCAGGGACAAAGGCCAACGGTGGTGGCGTGTACGTGCCTTCGTAGTACGGCATGTGCTGCGCTGACTGTAGTGAAACAGCAGGAACAGGATGGACGAATAATGGCGGCGATGCAGCAGGGCGTTTCAAGGCTTCCACGTAGGTTGTCTCACGGCGGTATTCAGCAGGAGCTGGCACAGCTGTATCATGAGGCAAGGTGTCCCGGAGGGCCTGGTGCAGCTCATCCTTGATCACAGTTGCAATAGAGTTAACTGTAGGCTGAGGTGTTACACCAGCCTTTTGTAACTCTTCACGTATTATATCACGAATGAGTTCGCGTAGACAGTCGTTGTTGGTTCTAGTGGCGGTGAAAATGTCGGCAGTAGACATGCCATTGACTTGCCTGTTGTATTGGTTGGATCGCTGCTGCAGCATTTTTTCCATTGTCACGGCCTCGGACAAGAACTCCGCGACCGTCTTCGGAGGGCTGCGCACGAGGCCGGCAAAAAGCTGGTCCTTGACACCGCGCATCAAGTGACGCAACTTCTTGTCCTCCGTCATTCTTGAATCGGCCCGTCGGAAGAGGCGCGTCATGTCTTCGACGAACGTGGTCACAGTTTCTTTTGGCAGCTGGACGCGGGCCAGAATAGCTCGTTCAGCTCGTTCTTGGCGATCAGCACTGGCATAGGTCTGCAGAAGTCTATGAGAGAATTCGGGCCACGTCGTCAGCTTCTAACGCCACCAACATGCAGTTTAAGCGCTTAAGCTCTTTCACCGATTCGTCGTTAATTTAAAAAGAGGGCACGTTGCCAGCGGATTGCACTGGAGGGTGAAATAGAGAAACCGTTGTCAAAATGTCCACTTGTGGGAAGGGTGGGTGCTCGGGAGGTACTGTTGACAAAAATGGAATAGCTCGTTTACGTTCGCCTTTTTTGAGTTCCTGTTCCTTCCCAATCCCGCCGAGCCCCTCTTGCTTCTTTGGAACGTTTCTTCCTCCCCTTCTTCTTTTTTCTCTTTTTTTTCTTTTTTGTTATTCTGTATATTTTTCTTCTGTCACCTTCTCCCCTATCTTGAGAAGGCACGAAAATATGTGAATAGTATTATGCCTTGAAAAAGACGGGGTTCCCGTCGAAACGTCGGCTGAATAAACAAGTTATGTGAAAGCGCATCTACTTTTATGCTGATAACCTTGCGGCAACCGAAGTTATTCTTCTGCATATAAGGCTGCCATATATATATATATATATATATATATATATATATATATATACGTGTGTGTGTGTGTGTGTGCGCGCCGCTGAAGAATAACTCTTTGGTTGCCGCAAGTTATAGGTATGAAAATTGATGTACTTTCAGAAAACTGTTTATTTAGCCGACGACTTGACGGGAGCGGGGTCTCAAGACAAAATATAAGTAACAGATTTTCCGAGTTACACGAGGGAAGGAAACAGCAGGGTAAGATGAACAAAGAAAAAAGGGGGAAAGAAAAAAAAAGAAAAAAGAAGACACGAAGAAAACAAAAAGATAGAAGAAATACAAGAAAGAGACACACGGCGGGATGGGCAAGTTTCGGCATCTCGAGAAAATGCATGGGGTGTATTGTGATGGCATGGCTCCTACAATTATAATGTCCCCTTTCGCCTTACTCTCTTTAGATGTTATCCCTTCCCAATCCCGTCGTGTTTTCTTTCTTCTTCTTCTTCTTCTTTTGTATGTTTTGTTTCTTCCTTTCTTTTATTTTTCGCTCTTTTTTTCTTTGCCCCTGTTTCTTCGTGCAACTTTTTTGTTCTGTCCTGTTCTCTTCTGTCCCTCGGAAAATCTGTAAATATTATTATCCCTTGAAAAGGACGCTGATTGTATCGAAACGCCTGCTGTATAAACAGTTATGAGAAAGCGCATCTATTTTCGTACATATGTATGCCTAGTTGCGTTTTGTAACATTATATGATTCAAATACTTTTTCTCGGTACATGTCAGACGCTTCTTTTGAGTTTATTCACTCCTATTCCTTTTCTGGTGCACATTTTATCAAATTATCAGACCGAAGCGCAATACATTCATGTTTTTTTTTGCTTCCTGTGTTACTTTCGATATCCACTTGTTTGTTTCACACGTCACGTCTGTGAAGTGGTGCGACGTCATGTCTAAATAGCTCTCAAAACAAACATTCAATGGCGTTCCATGTTGGGTGTTCTGGATATCTGACGTTGAATATTTAGCCCCCATCGAAACTTGTCCGCCACTATTAGGACACCAATATGGGTCTCTCTTGCAGAACTAAGAAGATTTTTGGCTGTATTAGAATGTCATGTGAACTACAGTCTGATGCTCAAAACTAGTCGACAATCTAACGTTCATCAACTTACACTGGGCATTCGGAGAGTGATTACTTAACACGACAGTACTGCCATTCTACACGTACAGCTTGTCTTTGACAAATTCACTTGAATAATGAGTCGACAAGTTCTCTCTTTGTTCCTGTGTCACACCCACATTTTTATTTTGGTATCTTGGCACCAAAGCTTCTCGGTCATTTCATTTCCCCTCACTGGCGATGGACATACACAGTATGTCAATTTGAAACAAATTTTCTCTTGGTAGCTAGTGAAATAGTGACAAAGATCGCATTTTATGTCAGCCATGTAGGAAGAAATATTCTTTTCAATCACAACAGATGGTCGAAAAGGCTTGCGGGATCGAATACATAAGGGTATATTAAGTAAAGTAGCCCGATGGCTCCATTATCAGGGCTACCACCAGGTAGAATATTGTCCATTCCTATCAGTATGTCTTGGCAATCTGGTAGGTATGTGACTTTAGCTTTCGGCGCCATTTCTTTGTATACTTTGAAGCAGTCGGTCTCATTTGCTCTTTCTATTGAAGAATTTTTCACCCGCAGTTCATACGTGGTTTCGTGTCCAGCTGAAAAAAAAGTTTTTTAACATAATCAATACATGTATACGTCGTTCACGTGGACAGACAAAGCCATAACACATGCATTGATATTGGATACGCGCTACTATTCATTCATTTTATAAGATAGCCAATTTTTCTTCAAATTAAGCAAGCTCTGCCAAACTCTAGAACTAATGCGCAATGAGGAAAAAGTATATTTAGCTGAAAACAAGAGAACGCTTCGGTGGTGAAAAGATATACAAACACAGGCAGCCACTTTATCGATGATGATGTCTGAATAAATAAATAATTTCTTCCCCTAAGATCCCCCTATGAGTTAAGGTTACAAGTATCCGCAGATTGATGTATATTAGGCACGTCCATTCATCTGGGTATCTATTTATCTGGGGAGTAAGTATACAGATTTTTATTATTCTGGGCATCTCAAGGTATGATGTACAGCTCAAATTTATTAGTTACATGGCCTCAGCAGCCACCGTGATGTTCAGCACAATGGTGACGAGCGTGGAAGAAAAGTAGCTGAGGTATAGACGCGTTGCCTCCGAGACTTGCAGATATTATCAGAACTAGTTCTGCCGATTGCGTCTACAACGCTCTCTGTGTGTTTTTTACTCATAAAATAGTCTGTAAAGCATCCAGCGCATTTGCGTGCTTCATGAGTGCATTTACATGTATAAATTTTTCCATATCTGTTGCCGTCGCTGTGTCAAGCTTGCTCGGTTTTCATAGTACAGAGCGCGGTTGATTACGCCATTTTAGTGGATTAACGCCCCAAATATTACTTCTCCATAAGCATTTGTTGCTCCTTGCCATTACTGAAGCCTAAGTTTTGTTGTCGATAACGAAACTATAGCCTCAACCTCCTACAACACTTTTCCTCGCACCGCATGTCAAAGAGCAACTCAATGCAACAGTCACTCTGGTATTGTCGCTCTTGCTTTGATGACGGTGATACCGAAGCTGTTACTCACTTTTGGCTACGCCCAGCGTGATCACTGTCACCCAAGTGATCCAACGGATGTGTTTTTGACCATGTACATAGAGGTTGTGAAAATGTCATGTACGCCAACGAGCCACTCTTGTCGTCACGCTTCTGTTCTTCCGTCTGCAACCTACTAGCAGCAAATATGCTTTCAAGCACATACCTACGATGCTAAGAGCAATTTCTTCACAATGTTATTAATAAATTCGAGGCATTGCATAGCAAACCAAGTGCGATTTGAGTGTTTATATCTACGCGTATGTCTGTGTATCCGCCTACGTCTGTGTGCTCTCGTGCTCCTTTTTTTTTAAGGTGTCGTCCAAAATGGCTTAAGAAAGGTAAAAGGGTTTGACAATTGTGTGCCTGGCTATTACTTGTATAATGTGAACATCCACTCCCGTACGCCAAAACATCGTTTCCTGCAGACAAGCGCGGCACATATCTGTACACAACGGGTCACCATATGCGGCTATGACAGTTTCTATCTACACAGGAACAGCGAGGATAAACATTAGTGAATAAATGCGAGAGCAATTACAAATACCAATATTGAGAATGTTAACGAAACAAATTCAAAGAATAAAAATGGGAGCCCAGCTGTAATCGAATTCAAGCCTTGCACGTGCAACTTCGATATTCTGTAGAAAATCCGCAACCGGTGTTGTAGAAAGGCCCCATGCCGGTGTAACGTCACTTGCATGGTTACACGGCCGGCGATCTAATCTGATAACAAAGCAATGAATGGTACGTATCTACCCCCGATACAGCCGTCATGACGGGTTAACGTCAATAGTGGTTCTCGCGTTCGATACACTTCGATAACGGTCTAGTAAGCATTGCATCTGTATTCCTATTACTCGGCAGCTGTATTCAAATGCTGCCCAACCACGGAGGAATACGCCAACGATACTTGCGTACTATGCTCTGATAATCAAAGGGTGCAGTGCACTTTGTTTTGATAACACTGACGTCTGCGCTCTTACATGAAGGCTTACTGCTGGACTATAATTTACCTTTCAAAAGCCGTTGTGGTCGGCGTTCCTAATAAGCTCACGTTGTGCACATAGCAAACGCGCTTATTAAATCGCGTTGATCCACCTTGTAATACTTGGCCCAGAAGTAAAACATGTCACATAAAATATTACGCGCCTACTGTTTCGCATGGTATCTGCCAAGTTTTTTTTACGTTTCCTGTTTTTGCAGTGTTTTACTGAGTTATGTAAAAAGAAAACACTCTTACCATGTGCCAAGTCAGTCACTTCAACTATGCCGCATGTATTATTCATGTTTTGGTATGTTAACTTCTCGTTGTCTAGAGGATTGCCACGCTCTGCAATATAAGTGAATCAATTATTGGCCATCCAACGAGATCTTAAGTTTCACGTCATGTCACAATGTGTGAAGGCAGCATGACACTTCGAAAGGGACTTTCAAAGTCTGGCTGTTCAGCAATGGCAATAGACGTTATGGCTGTAAAATCTACAACGTGTTTGGTTGCATAGGAAACCACAATCAGGTTCAAATTCTGTCTAGTATATTCTTTCTTTCATGCATATAGACCTTTTATATGAGCTGTCAACTGCAGATCATTGCAATACTATTCCAAAAATTAGCTGCTGACGCTCTGCATAAGTGAAACCGAAGTTTTGAGGGTACAAGGGAGAAAAGATTTTTTTATGTCCTTTGATGGTTGTCGGTGTATGAACATTGCTACCTATGAATAACAAATAATATAGGCTACTAATTCCAGTGCCTAAGTTATGTAAATGCAAATAGTTAGGACGCTTCAAAAACATTGTTCGCTTAAGCCCGCCAGCTTCTTGGAAAAAGGTGCGCCAATTCTAAACACGTTTTGAGTAAACGCAGAGGGAAAGGACCACAAATTCCGTTCAAAGTGCAAGTGCCCAAGTTTCATATATTTCACGAAACATACGTAAATTTTTCATCATGTGATTGTAAAATCCCGAAATTTAGGTTTTGACCAACGAATTCTCACCCCACCTCAAAGCGAAGCCTGCTTGACGCCCTTGCACCTTTTGTTGCTTTCGTCGTTCTTTCTCTGTGCTGTCTTTGCCCTGATGGTGCTACTACATCGAACATAGATGCACAAGCTCCAGCAAATTACACACAAATCAGGATATATTCTATCAAATGTTTACTTCATTACTTCATAGACCTCGCGAAGGTTAGCTTTATCGAATAATAAAAGTATATAAAAAGAGGTTGTATACTGTTTGTGGCGCTGGATGTTCCTCTGCTTTCGCTCCAGACTCGTCATCGCATATTAGAAAACAAACGCAAGTCTATACAAACGCACATATTAAGGAAGGTTCTGAAAGTTAACCAACGTGACCAGATTCAATAACACCACATCAAGGAAGGCTACGCAGCTATTACGGCGTACGCAGAATGATCTATGATAATCCTTTTCTCTACTCGCTTACGTTTAGTGTATTGCACAGTACATGGCCTCTATAAGTGCAGCTCTCTTGAAAACGCAACTGCTATTGATGGGGATTGAACCCGTGTATTGCAGCACAATAAACACTGCGCCACTGTGGCGGCTGAGAAACGTTCTAGACAAGATTCGCCAGGTACCATCGTAGGGGTGCCTTCCTCTAAGCGGTGCCTTCACGAGTGAAATGGATGGGCTATGTTTCCGCTCGGCACCGTTGATATCCGTGCAGCAGCGTTAGTGTTTCATTTGGTTCATCTTTACTATAGGCAGAAACCTCCAGCTAGCTCTACTTGGCGAGCAATATCCGAAGCTTATACCGGCTTTTTACGGGTTACATTATGCTTATATATAGTTTTAATGTCTTCCGTTTGTTGTCACTTGGTCTCGGTCTCTCATGAGAACATAGCGGTAGGCTCGGCAACGGCATGCCCGCTCTTTCGTCATCTCTCACTGACGCTCAAGTTGGACGGTTTCTACGTCGATAGAATGAGAACTTGGCACGTTTCTCGAATGTTCTTTCCTTGGCATCCTCTGCCCTCGCCTCTCGTAGCACACACGCTCCTTCTATTCCTTCGGAGGCCCGCTCTCGCTCCAATAAGAGGCCACGTGATCAGCGCTATCACCACGCTGGATATGAAAACGTCGGCTGAGAACAACGTCGTCGCCAAAAAAAAGTGAAAATGTTGATTTCTGCATTCTCGTGACCATCATCATCATCATCATCAGCCTGACTACGTCCACTGCAGGACAAAGGCCTCTCCCATGTTCCGCCAGTTAACCCGGTCCTGTGCTTGCTGCTGCCAATTTATACCCGCAAACTTCTTAATCTCATCTGCCCACCTAACCTTCTGTCTCCCCCTAACCCGCTTCCCTTCTCTGGGAATCCAGTCAGTTGCCCTTAATGAGCAGCGGTTATCCTGTCTACGCGCTACATGCCCTGTCCATGTCCATTTCTTCTTCTTGATTTCAGCTATGATATCCTTGACCCCCGTTTGTTCCCTAATCCACTCTGCTCTCTTCTTGTCTCTTAAGGTTACTCCTACCATTTTTCTTTCCATTGCTCGCTGCGTCGTCCTCAATTTAAGCTGAACCTTCTTTGTAAGTCTCCAGGTTTCTGCCCCGTAGCTAAGTACCGGCAAGATACAGCTGTTATATACCTTCCTCTTGAGGGATAGTGGCAATCTACCTGTCATAATTTGAGAGTGCCTGCCGAATGTGCTCCAACCCATTCTTATTCTTCTAGTTACTTCAATCTCGTGGTTAGGCTCTGCGGTTATTACCTTCCCTAAGTAGACATAGTCTTGTACAACTTCAAGTGCACTATTACCTATCTCGAAGCGCTGCTCCTTGCCGAGGTTGTTGTACATTACTTTCGTTTTCTGCAGATTAATTTTAAGACCCACCTTTCTGCTCTCCTTGTCTCGTGACCACCGGTCTTCAAACTGCACTTATTGCTTATTTTGAAAGAAGTCAAAAGCTGGACGCCCCCCCGTTCATGGGTTCATGTGTACGGAACGTCAGATGCTTAAATTTGGCGTAGCCCTCCCTTAAGTGTCGCTCAAAACTATATTTTGGTTTTTGGGCGTGAAACTCCCAGGACAAGCGCTTCCCATAAGTTACACTACGGGGCAGCGCACAAAACTAGTCATCGAAAACAAAAAATGTTTGCCATAGAGCTTCAGTAATAAGTACACAGTGGCATAGCTGCTGCGCTGTGTCTAATAGGCGCAGCGTGCAATCTAAAAAACGCTTCATGTTACTGCAAAAACTCGTACAAGTTATAAAATACTAAGTTCTACCTCGCTTTTATGAAACAAATTAAGCCAATTTTCAGTTTCTTTTTTTTCAAGGACAACTGTAGATAAAAATGTGTGGGAAAACAGAGAAAATGATTAATAAAGCAGTGCTTAAGAAAGGACAAGAAGGCGCGGACTGGGTGCTGATCGTGTTCGTCCTAGTGTCTGTGTGTTCACCTTGTCCCGTTTTCAGAACTGGCTTATTGTTCACATGATATTCACCAACCAGCCCAGTCAAGTACATTTGCCAAAACAGATGATATAGACGACAGCAGCCATGTCTTACGCATAGGTCAGCGAAACCTCTGGAGCTGGCTCGTGAAATATATTTTGCATGGACTTACTTGCACTTAGGCTCTCAAACACTTACTGAGCCTGACTCACTCGAACTCACCCTCACGAAGATTTTTTTTCAATTCGGACTCACTCGGACTCAAACTCATTAAAATATTACTCATTCGGGCTCACTCAGACTCAGACTCACGCCTACATCTGAGTCTGAGTGAGACCGAGTGAGTAGACTCCTGACTCCGTTAGTCCAGAATCAACTCTCTCGAACTTGGTATAAATGCTCGTAAACACTGATATATCACGCAATATGTGCTTTTTTTGCGCCTTTTGATATAGTACCTTAGAATGCGAGTTATGAGTGGTTACAAATCAACATAGAACATAGAAAGACAACATAAGATATAATTTATCAAGAACATCCCTGGAAAAGTAGGCAGGGTGGAGAACAAGGCACCGCCCTTACGTAATTCACGCTTCTGAGCAATAAATATCGAAATAGTTTAAGGACGATACTGCTTTGAAATACGTGTGAGCGGGCGTGGGTGCAAATGTGAGTTCAGGTAAGGCTCTCAGTAATGCTAAATATTAGTAGAGAGGAGTCATACGTACCTCTAAAACTCACGTTCATTGCATTGTATATCGGGTTGTTGGTTCGGTATCGAGCACTTTCATAGTATAAGCGTCCATTTAGAAACAGCATCCAGTCACTGAAGAAGAATGTGGCTAGGTTGGTAAAGGCAATACCCATACGTATACATTTGAAAGTTACCTGATTATAACTGTTCGATACCCAAAAAACCTCCGAAAAATCACATTTGTGTTCTGTATACTGTCAATGACATCCACCTTGCAGTCATACTGTCTCCTCGTCGACGTCGTCATGTATGACCATATGGGATCGCTTGTATTCAGAAACTGTGAGTGTCAGAATAGAGTACACGTGAATGGATGCACGTTAATTAACTCGTGCAAAAAACTCGCACACTTCCTTGTGTTGCGTCCTATTGAATCATTGTTTCTGCATTCATGTGAAAACAATAACTTATATTATAACATATACTGATCACACCAAACGGCCATTTCGACTATCAATAACAGCGTCACATTGCTAATTATGAGAACCTCACATTGACTTAGGTGTATGATTTATTCTACGTTATTCCTTACTGTATCTGACATTGTGACATGGTACGCAGAGAGACCCCGAACTGAACCAACGTTACTGTATTATTTTCCCTCATACCACACAGTCAAACAAATAAATGCCAAAATCTAAACAACCAACAAAAGTGGTGTTATTGTAACATTAATCAAATGGTAACATAAAAGCTACTCGAATGTGACATATCCAAAGAACGGTGGAATGGAGTATATAGCATTGCGATGCCCACCGAAAAACTACAATGGTGTAAGGTAACTACAGGTAAATACCTAATATTTTTTATTGAATATGTGATTTTTTAAGCAAATGAGCAAAATAAAGCAATGATTTGCAATTACTGGAATTCACTTTTTTAGGGACAACGAACAACGCCAATGTTTTAATTTCACAATGGTTATATCCTTTGAGTTGGTCATAAAAGAGCAAATTTACGCACAGGTAATATCTTTACCAGCAGACTGGAAATCCTCATTGTCTAACATTTACTGGGTATATGTATCGTAGATAACTTATCGTTATTTTCCCACGTACTATTTATTTATATAATAGCTCAGTGCTGCTTATAACATGACTAATATTACCAAATCCTGCAGCTGATCTGATGATAGGCTTTGATGAAATATTTACCGCCGCACCGACGCCTTAGCACAGCATACATACCAGAGTATTATTCAAACAATATACAAAAATGTTTGCCTGAATCTGTGGAACTTTTATGCTTGTAACGCAATTGGGACTATTGACTTAGCCACATTATTTACCTACTCAATTACTTTTCTTTATTCTCTCCGTTGCTTTCTTTTATTTTGCTTTTACGTTTTGTCAATACTCAGTCTCCACATTGCCATCTAGTGTATATAATTTCCCATCTTATGCATAGAAAGTTCCATTTCATTCTGTGACTACCGAACCTTCTGTATATTTTTACGATGTACGTCTTTTATTTAACGTGCAATAAATTATTGGTAATGTTAGATCTGGTACAACTATTTCTTTCGTTCTCAGAAATATCTTCAAAATAAGCGAGACGTCAGTTTCGTAGCTACGCCCGATATGTATGACTAAAATAAGCAGAACTGTATTTCTCATTTTAAGTTAGCCGGGGGGCACAATTTTCACATCTCTTAGTGCATTGCCTTGCTCCTTTCGGGAAGCAGTTATCAGTAAAGGCTTCAACCACTCCAGCATCTTTAATTAAATAGGCGTAAGGGCTGACAACTGCGTGAAGAAATAAGAGAAAATTGAAATTCTAAAATTTAATAAAATTATTTTATTGCATTGACATTATAGTATGTGTTGTTTTTGGTATAGCATTGCTCGCAATATAATTTTTCTCTTGTACTTTCCTACATCATTATTCCGAGCTTCCGCTGCGTTTACAACTCCCAGAACATGTGATAAACGAACCGAACTATTATTGTCGTGTTTGTAATATACGCTTATTTGTTTAATCTTTACCATAATGGTGACGCACCTGCTCCTAGACTTACAGTGAAAATATTCTGGTGAGCAAGAAAGATATGTGAGCTGGTACATTATTTGAGGTATTTTGAGAAAAATTTATTGCTATGCACAGTTGCTGACAATGCCTACCTTTGTCATGTCAGGGATGACTTCAGACGAAGTCCAGCCACCTGATAGCAACGGAGCAATTGTGAACACGCAAACAAGCGGTTTAATGATCCTCTGCATCTGCATGGTGAGCACTACGAGTTTCTTCCCTACAGTCTGTAAGGCAGCAACCGAGTGTTAGATTTGCATGACAATTATCTAAATGTAAGAAACACTAATCGTGTGATTCCGTGTGCTCAGATGTCGGTGCACGTTAAAGAACCCCAGGTGGTCGGAATTTCTCGGAGCCCTCCACTACGGCGTCTCTCATAATCATATCGTAGTTTTGCGGCGTTAGACCCCACAAATCAAATCAAATCAATAAATATTGGTATGATTAGCTATCGAACAGCGGTGAGGTGCCGACAGCTCTAGCTCAACGTATGAAAAAACGTCTGTGCGCTCAGTAATGCTGCGGAAGGAGACGACGAAGCTGCTGCAGCTTGGCTAAGTAGCTCTGTCAGCATTTATCGTTTATTTTTGTTTATATTACGGCTCAGCACTGCTCAAGACGTCGGACGACTCGAAAAGGTACCTGCCGTATCGGCAACCGACGGGTGCTGCGCAGCCCGCCACGTCGAAAGGTGCTAGAAGAAGCGAAACAAGCATCAGGGAGAGCGCCGCCATGACCTCCCAAGGTGTGACACCAGGTCAGAAGCACCAGCTGGTTTGTGCAACCATACCTGACTGCAAGCGACAACACACCGTTGAATCAGAGGACGAATCAACTTGTCATCGGGGACCACAACGGGGCGAACCTCACAGATCTAGATATAGACGAGGGTGGTTTCCGCCTTGTGCAAAGTCGCAAAGACAGGACGGTGGGCATTCCTGTGTTAAATGCTCCAACATCCGAAGAAGCTAACTTGAAGGCAAGTGAATCCTGTTCACTTTTACTCGGAAATTGAAACGATTCTTGGTGGAGCCCCAGTTAAGAGCCATTTCACAGCACAGGGAGCCCTGCTCTTGGATATAGAGACAGAACACCAAGCTAATATGCTTCTAGAGACCAACACTATCTGCGGCCTTGCCATATCTGCCCGTGTACCACACAGCTACATAAAAAATACATGCATTATAAAAGGGGTCTCAAGATGGTACTGGGACGAAGAGCAGTCAACCTACTTCAGGGAGTATACCACGCAAGAAGAATCATACGACGGGTCCAAACCTCATCCTCCGAGTGGGAATCAAGGCCCACTTACTCTGTGGTTCTCACATTCGCTCCCAATTCAGAACGTCCCGAAAATATCAACCTTGGCTTCACCAGACAAGAGCTGGTAGACTACGTGGAGACGCCGCCACGCTGTTTTAAATGTCAGCGTTTCGGATATGTTGCTAAGCACTCTCGTGGGGAACAAAGGTGTAAGCGCTGTGGGGTGCCTCATGACTTTAAGACGTGAACAAGTAAAGAAAAACTTGTGTGTGCAAACTGTGGCGGCGACCACCCAGCTAGCTACGGCCGATGTCCAGTAAGAACAGCTGCGCAGCGAAGAAATAAGACGTTTGCCCTCGGCCCGAAGACTGTGAACGAACCATCGCTCACAAAGAAGACGTCCGGCGCGCCACAACATGGCGGTTTGGATAAGGAGTACGCAGGAAATTTTCCGCGCCTAAATCCGACAAGAGCCGGTACTGAGTCAACGCAAGTGCTCAACGCTGGCGAGAAATGTATCACGAAAGAGTCCGCCAAGCGCACCTACGCTGATGCACTGAGCCCACCTTAATTACCACCTGTAAGCAAACACCAAGAAGAGCTCGAGCACGTTATTCGCGCTCTGTTCACCGCACTACGTTCACACGTCGCTAAGATGCCTGCGAGTTCAACGAAGGATATGTTCGAAGCAGTCCTGGCTCTAGAGTAAGTGTTACTTTGCTCTGCTTCCACAAACACACGGTAGAATAATGGCAATGTCTCGCCCACCTGGTCTATTTCGTCCTTCAAAAGGGTCCTAAATAATGCAATGGATGTGCGCCGGTCTTCTAAAACGTCTGTGCGAACTCAACTTTTTTCCTGCGCGACATTCCAATTTCGATTCTAGCCCTCTCCGAAGCCGGTCTACCGAATGCAAGGACGCTCCCAGGGTACACCCGACACGGCAACCCGAGCATAACGTCGTTTGAAAATGAAAGCGCAATGATATACATAAGGCGGGAAATACCTCACGTCGCCTTACCAGTGCAAGATCTCTGTTCCAACTCACTGGAAGTCGCTGCTGTGCAAGTGTGCCTGGGAAACCGAAAACTGATTGTGGTATCGGTGTACATAAGCACACGAAGAAAGGTCTCCATGGAGACTTTCCGAAAGGACCTTTGCACTCGAAGTCCAGCTCTTCGAATAATCTGTGGTGATTTTAACGCGCACCATCCACTCTGGGGAGATAAGAGTATAGATTTTCGAGGCAAGGAACTTCTAGCAGCTGCGGATGATGCTGCCGACTTATGTGTGGCAAACGATGGCAAACCTACATTTTTCAGGCCACCAGATTCATGGAGTGCAATAGACCTTGTACTTCACTCCACGGACCTTCTGGTATCATCGACCATGGCTCCAGACAGGATGGGCAGTGACCATTTCCCCATCTTCACCAATATCTTGGGATTTCTAACTGCTGGTCAACAATTCTGCAATGTAACACGCTAGGACACCTACAGAGAAGCGTTGGACAAAGCCACTGGTGAGCCGTTCGCAGATATGTTGCAAAGCGAGCGAGCAGCAACTTTGTTGCTGAAACTGCCCGACCATTTTCCTGCTCCTGACTTAAAATTGAA
The DNA here is from genome assembly GCA_013436015.1 of Rhipicephalus annulatus. Lineage (NCBI taxonomy): Eukaryota > Metazoa > Arthropoda > Arachnida > Ixodida > Ixodidae > Rhipicephalus > Rhipicephalus annulatus. The sequence goes on along the minus strand of WOVY01006794.1, from coordinate 52,657 downwards.
GAACCTCTGCGCAGCACGTAGACGGGCGGTGCGGAAAATAATGAGAACAAAAGGAAATCCGCCTGCGATAACCAAATATAACAAGATAAACGCTGCGATTAATCGCCATACCAAAAAAATTAAGACGAAATCAATGGGCCGCTTTCTGTGAGAGTTTATCAACGTTTACGCCCTTGACAAAGATATGGGCAGTAATAAATAGTCTTTCTGGGAAGATCCGAACACGCAGGCCATTCGAAGCACTCGCTTTGAAACAAGGGATAGATTTGCAAACCCTTGCAGAGGATTTCGCAGACGTGTACACATCTGGTAGATCAGCAGGAGCAGCGATTCCTCTGTCACCCCAGTTTTTTCACATGATGGATATGCCATTCACCTTTCGAGAGCTGGATATGGCACTTAGCAAATTAAGAAGACGCTGTGCCGTGGGTCCCGATTTGAACAGCAATCTAAGGCTGACAAATCTACCGTATGAGCGAAAAAGGGCTCTTTTGGACATATTTAATCATGTCTGGAGCACGGGAGAAATCCCATTTTTTGGAAGACAGCATGGGTGGTGCCAGTCCTAAAGTCCGGGAAGGATCCTATGAGCCTCGCGTCATATCGACCGGTATCTCTTACACCATGCGTATCTAAGTTGATGGAAAGATTCATATGTACAAGATTAACTTGGTACCTTGAACAATGAAGACGATGGCCATCGAGTATGACCGAATTTCGCCCACGACTGAGTGCCCAGGACAGTGTTTTGGACCTATTAAGCCACATCGAGCACCACCACGTCAGCGGACTCTCGACACTCGCCGTCTTCATGGACGTTGCCAAGGCATATGATTGTGTGCTTCAGGCAGGCATCGTGAACGGGCTTCAAGCCATGGGTGTGTCGGGAAATGCTCTTCGGTTCGTACTTGAATTTCTCAGAGATCACTGTGTCCGTGTTAAGCTTGGAAATGTAACCAGCGAACAGAGAGACGCGTTTCCCTCGGCGTCCCACAAGGAAGTGTTCTATCTCCTTTGCTTTTTAACGCTGCCATGGCCAGCCTTCCCGACTCTCTGCACTTAGCTCTGAAAGCAGTTAAAATATCCATCAACGCCGATGACATCTGCATTTGGATCTCAGGGTACAAGCACAAACGTTTGGCCCGGATAGCACAGAGCGCTATTTCAATCATTAAGCCTCACTTGTTGACACTTGGCCTATCTTTATCAGCGGAAAAATCGGCCTTCATGCTCTTCCCGGGAGCGCGACGGAAGTCAACACGTCTGTCGCTGAATATTCGAGGCCACTCAATTCGTTGTGCAACAAGTGCCCGTTTCCTGGGCATTACCATCGACAACAAGCTATTATGGCGACGTGCGGTTGATGGTATAGTCACTGCATCAGTGCAAAGGATCAACGCTCTTCGTCGCATGGCAGGGGTCCGTTGGGGCAACAATCCTATGTCCATGCTTAAATTGGATGATGCGCTTATAACAAGCCGCATTATCAGCTGCCCCTGATATCACCATCACCAAGCCAGTTCAAACGCCTAGAGGCAGTGCACAGAAAGGGTCTTCGCTTGGCGATGGGAGTCCCTCAGGCGGCTTCAAACACGAAGGTCACCAATGAAGCCGAGTCTCTTCCGCTCCGCCTCAGGCCTTATTGACGCAGCTGTCAAGACTGGGCGAGTCCTTCGCAGGCACGGTGCTTCTCCGGTTACTAAGAGCAAGAACAGGCTCACATTTCAACGCGGCACTAAACACATTTCGATATTTAGGCTTGAAACTGCCTCAACGGCGCCCTATGGACCGCAATGGTCTTTTGTGGATGTTGCGTGTAACTTCAGCGTACTCAATCTACCAGCGAAGCGCACCATTCCAGCCGCGGAAGTAAAATTTCCTCACTGGACCACTTGAGCACCATGTACCGCAGCCACATACAAATTTACACCGACGGATCAGTGTGCACACGAACGGATAGCTGCGCAGCGGCTTTCTGCATACCCTGCCTTGGCGTGTCACGGTCGGGCCGCCTGGATCGCGTGGTTTCGTCCACAACGGTAGAAAGCGCTGCAATCACGGCGGCTTTGCGAAAATTGCGATCCTTTTCTGAACGAAATGTTGTAGTGCTGACGGGCTCCAAATCGGCGCTACAAAAACTGCATCGTGGCCTACCTGAAGAACAGTTCACCAGGCAATCTCTGGCACTAATCAAACACCTAAATGGCAAGAGTTTTAATATAAAGTTCCAGTGGATCCCATCCTACGTTGGCATTGAGGGCAATGAAAAGGCTGATGCCCTTGCATGCGAAGTTCGTACATCGTTTCCAAAAGTAAGAACTCCCAAGACTTACCAGAACAACAAAGATGTGATACGCAATCATTTCAAGCCGGTCTACAAGTTTCCACACCAGACATGTGTAATTCATGGACTTTCTTGTGAAGAAGCGACGCTGTTGTACCGCATAAGAACCGGCTCCGCATACACCCCGGCCTGGTCATTCAAGACTGGGAGATATGCTTCCCCGTTCTGTGCCTTCTGTGGTGACATCGGGGATATGGAACATTTCATTTGGCTTTGCCCACAGTTTGATGTGCAAAGAGCAGTGATGATCCGCACCTTGCGAAAAGGCTGTCATAGACACCAGACAGTTGATGACGTCATCTTTCCTGAAGGACCCGCGGCAACTAGGAGGAACGTGCAACGAGTTTTGTTGGTCTTCCTGCGAGACACTGGGCTGTCTGATACGTGGTGACATTTTCCAAATTCAGGAGATGCTCAAGCGGAACAATTGCCGGCCATGCAGGCCAGGCTAACTCCGCCTGCTGCATCACGACCACCGCTGCGTTTAGCCCGTAGGCACATTTGTATATCTTTTTTATGTATCTCTTTTCTTTCCAGTATTCTCCTTTCCCACACTCCAAGTATAGGGTAACCAACCGGGCTAAGCTTTGTAAACCTCATTGCATTTTCTCTCTGTTTCTCTCTCTCTCTTAGACGCAGACACGCTGACAAAACTTATAAACTCATTTTTTACATGCGGAGCATGTTATTCTAGGGGCTAGTCATGCGCTGTCGCCATCCGCAGCCTCCCCTCCTCCTCCGCTAGCCATCTGTGCATCCCTTCCTCCTCTCAACACAGCACGCGCTGCGCTCGCTTCTCCCCTCCGCGCGCCACGCGACCTTTAGTTGTACGTGCGCCAGCTGTGTGCTAACGCACGCATGCGCAGGCCGGGGTCAGCGCTCACTATAAATAACCAAGTGTCGGTGCGCGCCGCCCTTCATCGGCGGGTTTGTGTGGTCGCTCCACATCCGATGTCGCTGGTGAAAATGTATGCTAACGAATCCGCAAACACACTTATTGACGTCCCTTTCGATAGCATCAGCCAATGTTTTAGCGGAACCGCAAGCGATTCCGAAGACACTTCGTCCATGGACAATGCCGCGCTGAGAAGAGCTCGCAATGCGGAACGCAAACGTCGGCGTCGACGTTTGCGTTCTGCAACTATCACGACGACCCTTCGAGATAGTTGGCGACTTCAACGTCGACGTCATCAAGGACGATTGGGTGGTCGACTACATGGAGTCGCGGCACTCGCTGAAATTAGCAACGCACGACGGCAAACGTCATACGACCACGGTTCGCGGGACGTACATCGAACACGTCTTTGCGAATTTCGACCATCGACCACTGCAACCAGACCTACTCACCCTTCACTTTACGGACCATAAAGCCACCTTGCTCAAAATACCTAGAGCGTCTCATCAATAAACATCGTCTTTCGCAGCATACGTGCGTGCGTGTTCACTCGTGTTCACTCATAACACACACGCATGTCGCAAATTACAAACCACATTTATCGCAGTTCAACATATATGCTTCGCATGCTAACCAGTGTTCCCACTCGGGAAACTGCGGTCATTTTTTCACGTTCAGATAATCCCAAGCCTAACTTCAGGCATGCCGTAATAGTGCAATCCTTCAAGTTCAGCCTACAGATGCTTATACTACTCAGACAAATTCATTCAGAGAGCCACGAATGCTTTCTGAAGTATCCTTATGAGCATTTACCAGGGTATATTGAACCCACTTCCTTGGTCTGTGCTAGGCAACGAAGCAGCCACGTGGCTACTGGAGTGGCGCTGTCAAGAGATCAAGAGTTAGATCAAGAGTTAATAGTTGTTTTTTTTTGTGTGTGTGTGTGGGTGAGGTAAAAATGCTTGAGGCCCGTCTACTTAGATTTGGATGCAGGATCGGAAAGCTCCAGTGGTCGAACTTTCCAAAGCTCTCTACTATGGTGTCCCTCAAAATTATACGGACGTTTTTGTACGCAATGCACCTGTAGTTTTTATTTTATTATTAATTATTCTTTTGCGGATAACACTGTTTGCCGCTTGTTTTGGTAATACAATGTTCTTGTTGTAGTGAACAAATGGGCTGCTACATGATGCAACAATTATTGTACTAAATTGGTGTTCAGCCCTTCAACTCAAATTGACTCTGGACCAAATATTAAGACAAGCTGTTTTATCCAGGAGAGCTCCATTTTATATCGGTGATGTTTTCTTTCTGTATCGGGGGGGAGGAGGAGGGAGCAGTATTTCGCACGCGTTTCTCGTTGTTGCCCAAAAACGAGGGTATTACCCAGCCTGAATATTTGCTGTTGAGGCTGTGGATATTTCTCCTGGGAGCTTCTACTTGTATCTATATGAGAATAAAAAGTAAGAGTACTTTTGGTCATCGTGGTTGTATCAAATTTCACAATGTATATTGTGCTTAAAGAAATCTAAAGCCTTCTGACTTCGCGAGAATTTCTTTCGGAACTCAATACATAATTCAGACAAATTACTGAAAGCATAGATGTACTAAAACAAAAGTGCAAAAAAACAAAAGAATTATAAAACAAAAACGCATAAATCGCTTTATTGCAGGTTTCCTCCATACACTGCTTTGAAGAGCATTTGGGGAGAAGTACTAAAGGCCGGGCGTGAAGTGCATAGATTAGATAACCACTGGTCATCAAGGGTAACACACTGGATTCCCAGAGAAGGCGAGTGGGTTAGGGGAAGAAAGAAAGTTAGATGGGCAGATGATATTAGAACCTTTGCGGCTATAAAGTGGCAGCATTAAGCACAGGACCGTGTTGACTGGTGGAACGTAGGAGAGGCCTTTGTCCTGCAGTGGACGTAGTCAGACTGATGATGATGAGAATAAGGATGATGGCTAAGGAAACGTGTTTCCTTTAAAAGTATCCCTCAGGCCACGCCTCAAAAGAAAACTGTAGCAACTTTGCACTACTGCCCCGCCACGGTGGTCTAGTGGCTAACCTACTCGGCTGCTGACCCGCAGGTCGCGGGACTGAATTCCGGCTGCGGCGGCTGCGTTTCCGATGGAGGCAGAAATGTTGTAGGCCCGTGTGCTCAGATTTAAGTGCACGTTGAAAAACCCCAGGTGGTCAAAATTTCCGGAGCCCTCCACTACAGCATCTCTCACAATCATATGGGGGTTTTGGGACGTTGAACCCCACAAATCAATCAACTTTGCACTACTGGTGCGAAATCAGAAGGAAGTGCGGAGCTAGGCAGCCTTCTTGGTTCTTCTGTAATTTTAAAGCGAAAGCTGTGATGAGAACAGAACACGGGTCAAGTGCGGCGCAGTAGTTGTCCACCGGTGTCCACAACCAGTATAACAAGAAATGGGAAAAAAACTCGGTAAATGAAGAACAGCAACGACACAAAGGGACTCGAACCCGGGTCCACAACGTCCTTGCCCAGTATTCTACCACTGAGCCATACCGGTGCTTGGGAAGCTGTTTCTAAACTGAGCGTATGTGTTGTTTTACCACCGTTTGTTGTTTAGCCGTACAATGTAATAAGTGCTACAAATGTTTATCATGGTCGCTGCGCCCCTACCACTGACAGGTGTCGAAACGTACTCAGAAACATTCCCATTGTATTCGCGACGGATGAGTAGACCGTAAGAAAAGAAGCGCGCGCAGGTGCAATCTAGCCCGGCCGTGACAGAGCAAACACAAAGGAATACGCGCTGTGCGTAAACCAGTTAGCTTATACAAAGGAATAAACCACGTGGAGGATGCAACACGTGTGCAGACATGTGTTTCGTGTGAAAACGGTTGTAAAAGGAACTAAACATCTTCCTTGCTCTTGGGTCAGTGGTCCCACTTGCGTCCCTAGTGGCGTGTTGGTGGTGGTATGACACTTGGAGAATTCCGCGAAATAAAAACTACGCCACGATACCTCAGATACACGCCTCTGATGTGACGACACTGGGTACAGCTTTTAAGTTTAGCCGCACACGTGATGTCTGCAACTGGTCTCGACACGACGCCACGCTGTACTTCACCGGCGCATAGTTATGGCACTGCGTCCTGGCAGTGAAAGGTATCCGTGAAGACGGTACGCCTATCGGATTCACAATTTTGATCTGATTCTCGGCAAAAATCAGTGACAAGGGTGCTCGGCTACTCTCGGCCATGGAGCTCACGTTGCAATGGAGGCGATATAGTAGTGGCCAATGTACGGCGCCATGTCAATGCATGCTAAGGAACACAAGCCGGTCGAAATTTCTGGAGCCCTCCACTATGGCGTCTCTCACATGGTGGTTTTAAGACATGAAACCTCACAAATTAATAGTTACTCTTTCAGAAGGAACCATTCTTTATTCTGCCATACCAGGCGCTTGTGCGGAACGCATCACAATAGCCAACAACGGGCTCGATCCTGTTCTGTTTTGCGTGCACGAAACGTGCCGCGAAGGCCGGCTTGGGAGTAGCCTCGCTAGTGCTTTGTGGCCATCTGAAAATTAGCTCTCTATAGGCATTTTTCAACCAATCCCAGAACCCGACGAGAGCGCGCGAAACACGTGGAAGCAGTGTGTACGTCGAACCGATCAAGTGCAAGCGCCGGCTGTTTTCTGTCGCCGGCTGCTTGTTTTCGCCGTGAGAACACCAAACGAGAAAAGAAAACGAAAGGCGTCTCAGAATGTTGACTATTATTACATCCAAAATACTATACATGGCTGAACGCACCTGCATGACATGCGCAAGGTATGATGTATTCAATGTAGGTGTAACCGAGTGAATGTATACAGAATGTACGAGTTACGCGGTACGCGAATGATTGATGAGGTATCGATACATACTGTCAAAACATGCTACTGTGTGCATTGGGAGCTTGAACATTGAATTTAGAATTGTTCAATGATTACTTTTTGAAAAGTTGAACAAATAATTAATTGTATATGATTGCGTGCAACCAAACTACAGCAGTGTTCAGGTACAGAGATAACTATTTTATTTTAATTCGCAAGTCACACGCTGTAAAAAAATTGAGGACATACTAAATGCGTTTAAACAAAAAGAAATGGGACTAGAATTCATTTGTGAGGTTTCTTGATTTGGCAATTTGCAGTTTCTTCGTACATGCTTTAAGGTTTCATTCCGGATCCAGCAAAACCTGGTGTTTATTTGTCCCGTTGGCGGATTACATAATTGTTAAACGAGGGATTGTGACGTTGTGCTACGCCCGGCATGAGCATAGGTGGGCGGGGGCTTTAGCTAATCGACTTTAGCTGTGCAATGGAGCTCTAGGGAAATGTTTCCTCATTAGAAAGATTTAGCGTACCAAACACAAAGCACGCGTTCATTGCGGACGTCACCTAACGCTAGCCCACAAGAGGTTAGCGTGCGATGTGTACGTAACTCATACGCAAAGCTTCGTGTATGCTGTTTATACTCGTATAAGCTGTTTACATATACTCGTATAAGTTTTATACTCGTATTATCATCCACTTCCCCAACGCTAGCTCACAACCAGCTTGCCGCTATCCCTGGTGGTGGCCAACTTTTGGTCGCTCTTCTGCTGCTCGATCGAGCTTCGTATTTTAGATTTCGCTGGCAGTAGCGGCAGCTGGCGGAAGCAGTCAAACCACCTTGAGGCCAGTTCGACCACAGAGCGAGAGCAATGACGAACAATAGTCCTCGCCGGATGCCAGACGGGGTATTGCGATCCCCTGCAAATGTTCTGTGGCATCGACGATATTCGCAATACTCGTGAAATATTATGCGGTGGTTTTCTGTATACGTCAAACGAGAGAAGATATTGATTGGTGTTGATAATTTAGATTAGCACAAATTTTTGTTTTAAAGCAAACTGTAATATTTCCTATGCAGCGCTCGTCATAAATGATCGGTAAGAAGTACCCCCGCATGCGGGATTCTCAAACAACGCAAGCATCTCGAGTTTCCGACTTAGGTGTCAGGGGTCCTCTAATGTCTTCCGAAAAGTATGACCCACGATTGTATAACCTAATTGAACACTGACTGCGCAGCACACGTCTCTTTCTAAATGACAAGCAGTGACTGCAACATGCTTTCGAATCTTCTTGCTTTGCCCGTGTTGGCACAGTCAAGTGGCTTGTGCACTCCAATGCTTCCATTCTATTCATATACCTGAAATCGAAGCAATACTTACTGCGCAACAAATATATTTTTATAAACGAATACAACAGCTGCAAGCGAAAATGTACGCGGAAAGAAATGGACAACTGTTTCCAGTCTTGTTCTCTTTGTCCTGTAAAATAAAGTGTGCAAAAAGCTATCTTATTAGAAAGCCTGTGTTTTTGAGTCAAGTGGTAGATACCTTGGAATCAAGTATTGCATTACTGCCACATTTGCCTTTTCTCTGTTGTATTTAGCATCTGAAAGAATCAAGAAATGAACGAGAACTAAAGGAGCATCATGCAATGAAGTTTTAAACAGGTTCGCTATGTGCGATGATTCATGCGTGAAGTGTACGTGTAAGTGCGTTTCCTGGAAGTCCGTTTCTCAGAGGAGATTCTGTTCTATACCAGAGAAAATGTTTATGTAACACTATAGTGCAATTGCTATTCGCGCTGCTATACTGTACGACTCGTTATATATAGTACTGCTTGGCCACATCGTGACTGCATAAAAAACACCACTTGGGAAAGCCCGAATAACTCAGAAAGGCATTTTATTACGCTATAATTCTACTGTGGCTACGTCGTTTCGGTACCAATAGAAGTTTAATGGCTGAAAGGACGACGGCCAATTTCGGCAAGCTATCCACGGGGCTTTCAAAAAAAAACTTGGTACACATTCTCCTAGTGTACGTTATCTAGTACCTAATGAAGTGCTTGTTGACATTTTTAACTAATGTGCATGCACAGATGTTAAAAAACTCGCATGCTGGACAAGCACGCGTAGCAAATTGTATAACGCGGTCGCCTTTTCTGCAAACCACATTATGGCTAAATGATTTTACGAAAAGCGCACTACTAGCCCAATTGCCATGTGCTGCTCATGATATGTGCTCTTTTATAGTTCATTATAGAAAACTGTTGTGTGTATCTTTTTTACTTATTTAAATGATGAATTGGGAGAGCTTAGTGCCTTTATGACATCTGCAACGTTTCTTTTGAGCATGCAGATGGGGCACTGGCGATTTTCGTTCACTTTGTGTTTAAGCACGTTTGTAAGTAATATCATTAAAAAACAAAACAAAATGAGCGGAGTAGAACACTTTTCCCCTCAGTGAGCTTAGTTCAAATCCTTATAAAAACCTGTTTTTTTTTTCTCATTATTCGCAATACGACACTCATGCAAGTGAAGTTGTTTTCCTGAATTCATAGCAACTTACGCCGTAAAGTTGAAATTGTGTAACAGACTAGGCCGCACGACCTCTCGTAGCGAATTCACGGGTGGAAGACGTGCATCAATCTGTCAGCCTTACCTGCCTGCTCGCGGTCCAAGCGGCGGTTTATAGAATAGCCTGACAAACCAGGCGCCTCCCGTGAGCTCGCACAAGAACTGCAGAGTAACTTCTTTGGTGACGACGTAATGTGTTTCTATGCAGCGAACATCGCCAGGTGCGAGCTGAACAATGAAAGTGATCACTAAACAAAGCGTAATAGAGAAACGGGGCAAACTTTACAGAAACCCGGTACACCGCGGCTGTGTCGTTGACTACGTTTGACTTTTCCGAAAACTTTTGTTCTATCGAACCCATATAAATATCGCACCACTGAAATGGATCCCCCCCTGCTTCCTCTATATAGCCCCACCGTGGTAGTCTAGTGGCAAAGGCGTTCGGCTGCTGACCCACAGGTCGTGGGATCCAATTCCAGTGGCGGCACCTACGTTTTCTATGGAAGCAAAATGGCTGTTAGCCCGTGTGCTCTAATTTGGGTACAGGTTAAAGAATCCCAGGTTGTCGAAACCTCCGGAGCCCTCCTATGGTGGTTTTGGGACGTCAAATCCCACATATCAATGATTACTTCCTCCATATACAAGTATAGCGAACTAAGCACATGCTCACAGAAGAAAAGATCCGACTTCTTCTCGGCGTACAAGACATGCCTCTCCAAGTTTCTCTAATGGTCCCTCCACGCGGCTACAAGATAACACCATTGTGTGCACCAGTCATTAAGCTTGAAAATAGCAGAGAGACTCACAGAGCAACAGCAGAATGACAAAACGCTCAAGTCCCTGTTGGCTGAAGTAGGCAAAAACTTGAGGTCGCAGTACGGCCACTACCTGGACCTCTGTACCACCAGTGCTAACTTTCTACAGGCAGAACCTTCAACCAGCTCGTCGTGCCAACATCTTTGAGAAAATCTGTCCTTGAAGGGGCCCATGAAGCTTTTATGACAGGATGGCAGGGCATTTGGTCATGAACCAATTTTAGGGGAAGCTCCTTAAGGCGTGGGGTCTGTACATTCTCTGAGGTATGTAGTTGTAGTAGTAGCGGGTAGCCACCTTCAGTTTAGTACTTGCAGTGTTCACTCGATGGCGGTACTTGTAGCTGATGAAAACATGTGAGATGTTATAAAACTAGATGGCTATACTTGGAGATGATCAAAAGATGCGAGATTTTATGAAACTAGATGGTGATACGTGCCGTTGATGATGAAAGATGCGAGACGTTATTCAAGGAATGGTGTCAAGTATAGCGCGCGTCATTGGTGGAAGGCAATCGTTCGATTTAGTGTGGTGACGTACGCTATGAGCAGCGTTGTAATAAAATTCGTTTGCTGTCGGTGCGTGTTCGCTGTCGCCGGATGGACAAGGCTGCAGAGTGGCGAGCGTGCAAGGCGACAGCAACGCCCGCACACAGACAGAATCCGGATGTGCGAGTCCGCGAGGCAGAAGCGCACCATGAAGTTGTGCGACGCCGCCACCGCCAAGATCCTGCCGTACGACAGCGGAAGGCCCAAGCGGTATGGCATACACACACAGTGTTCCTCACATCCTTAAAAGATGATATACAGAGCGAATCACACGGAAGGTTCATGGTTTACCAATGATTCCCTTCGGAGCTTCTCCCACTCATCATTATTCACCCCATGGATATGCTGTGATATTTCTTTATCGGCCATATCCAAATGGTGGCGTCTAACGCTTCGTGAAATCTCGCGATCTAAGAACAACACCGAAAGGTAAAGTGGCTGTTATGCCAGTAGGCAAGATGCCTTTATCATGCACAGCTTGTGAACACGACCAGCGCTAAGTAAACCTGCCTAACCTAAACGATCACCCCTCCCCCCCCAAGCTTCTGTCATCAGCAATTATAACAAATAAGTGGGATCACTGTGAGCATACATTGGGAGTATTTATGCTATGACGGGTAACCATGCTACTAATAACAAAAGAGTCAGGATCCAGCCTCCCCCCTCCTCCAGTCTTAATTCAAGTCACCGCACCCCCCCCTCCCTTAAAATGAGTCTCTGGGTCCATGCCTGGCTGCGATTCATCGCAGATTACTCCTTTCTGAAGCCAGCTCGCGCTCTTTGTGGACAAAGGTGAAGCGTTGGAGCAAGTCTCAATGATTTTTACATGAGAACATCTAAGTAAGCCTGTGTTTTAATTGTTATTTTGTTCTTGTTCTCCTCTATAGGAGTGCCATTCTTACCTCCGCGAACATAATAGTCCGTACTTTTTACCTTTCGTGTTACGTTTATGCCTCATATTACTCTTAAATCTCCGCGCATTGTGAAACTCATTCAATTGTTTCTTTTCCCCTGTTACGGCTTTTTATGCGCACTTTTTTATTTTTTTGCCTTCTCAAGAAAGTTTCATTATATGGAGCCATTTTTTTCTGCCAAATCATGTAACCTATGGGCTGTACCGTACCCACAGAGCCTATACCATAGTAGCATATTGTTCATTTTCATTCGTGCTACTTCCTACTGTAACTGCACTTTTCGCATCCTTATAGAGCTGTTTCATTCGCTTTTTCTCTTTGCTGGAAATTGCAGCAACGCAGCATTTTTTTTCGTCTTCAATATCCTGAGTAGTTACAATGCATTTTACCTATGAATCCATGTTGCATAATTCTTATGTCATCCTTAAAGAGAAAAGAATACATAAGTGAGCCCCGTAACTATCTGCATTAGAGTGTGACACCTCCACAGTATCTCACGAAGGATGGGGGTAATGAGAGATTAAAAGGATAGGATTAAAAGGTAAATAGATAGAGGAAGGAGAGAGCGACGCGCAGGGTCAGAGAACGACAGAAAATGGCGGAAGTAAACAGGAGATAGGAACGATGGACACGGTCACAGGAGTCCGAGGACGGGGCATCACTCGGCGAGAGCTCTTGTCGGCGTCAGGAGATGGCGTAGGGCGAGCCAGTCGGCCAAAGCTGCGCTGTCGTCGGAGATCGCGGGGTCACAACCGGTCGGCACAAAATCCGGAGAGCGTAACTCATAGTTTGCGGCAGAGTCTTCGTGGATTAGAAGCGTCGTATCCTACTCTGTTCTCAGTGAGTCTTTTGCAACACGTGATGTGAAGTCCTAATTATTAGCGCTGTGTATGCTTGTCCAGCACTCCTAAACCAACCACGGTTAATGTCGCACTCAGCGTATGTGATCTCGCAATACAGCTTGACTTTAGGGCGTCCATGCGTGGACAGTTTCCCCTACAGGTTCACTTTTCCATTGGCAGCCTCTCTAGGTTCGGGGATTCATAGTAACCTATGGGTGCTGTGAGTGTGACCCCCACCGTAATTACGCGCCCCGTCACTGCTGAAATCTCTCTGTAGGCCAGCGTGTGATAAGAGGAGTGGCGGGGAAATTAAAGGCATCAGGAAAACATAATATATTCTGCTGAGAGAAAAAAAAATCACAGCATATCCATGGACCGAATGATGTTGAGTGGGCGAAGCTCCGGAGGGAATCAACGGTAAACCATGAATCTTTCGTGTAATTCACAGAGTCGATCATCATTTAAACACGTGAGAAACGCTGTGTGGACATGCCGTGCCGCTTGGGCCTCCCGCTCTCGTACAGCAGGATCTTGGTAGCGGTGTCGCGACGCTTCACGGCGCGCCAACAGCAAGCAAATTTTATTACAACGCTCCCCTTAGCCTATATTGCCGCGCTAAACCGAATGATTGCCTTCCACCAATGACACACGCTATATGTGACATCATTCCTATTATAAAATCTCGCATCTTTCGTTATCAACTACCACCATCTGGTTTTATAACATCTCGCATAGTAGTAGCAGTAATAGACTTTTATTCAATCACAATTTACAGGCTGAGCATTTCGACCGCCTGTGCGACCAGTCGACGCTGTTCTTCTTCCCCTTCGGCGCCAATCCAGTTGAGCCAGAAGGTGATGGAAAGGAATGAAGGAGGGTAATAGCTGGATTGCTGAGCAGTTGGGCAGTAAAACAGGCAGTGTGACAGGTCCGCGTATGGGTAGGGGCAGTTAGGACAGCAGGGGTTAGACCTATATTTATAAAGGAAAAGGCGAGAGGGGGTTATCAAGCAGTTCATTTGGATGTGCCGTAGAGTTTGAGCCTCGAGTGCAGTGAGTGATGGATGAGGGGGAGGGTAAAGACGTTTGTCGAGCCGGAGCTGAAGATATACCTCCTTGATAGAATGACGCAAGATCTGCCCATCGTCATTCGCTGAGCTCTCACTGTCTTCTGAAGGTGCGGGCCAGGGAATGAACGGTGCCCGGTGCAATATATCATCATCATTTATTGTCCCTTAAGGGCCCTGGCTTGGGCATTACATAAGGGAGGGAGCATCGAAATATGCATACAAGGTCACATTTACAAAGGAAAAAGGCATGTTAGCTCTGTGCACTGCTACGAAACTGAAAATAAAAACAAAATGACACATGCTACACATTTCCGCATGTCTTTGCAAAATATTTGCATTGCGGTTTGACAAGCACAAAACAAAGGGGAAAAAAGAAAACTAATAAGAAACAAATAAACAAACAAACATCATAGTACGTGTTTAAAAAATGATAGATGGACTGATTTTGTAAGCAGAATCTACAATAAGGAGTGGTTTCGTTATATCGCGGGCAAGCTGATGAGCTAGCTCATTGCCGTTAATACCCAGGAACCCAGCGGAGGAAGACAGTGGAGGGTTGAAGAGCAGAGGCCACTCGCTCGACCGGCTCCTGTTGAAGTGCAGGGGCAACGTGTTGTTCTGTATGTGACGGATGGCGGCGTGAGAGTCGGAGTAAATCGTGTACTCGGGGAGAGAAGGGGGGGAGGAAAATGACTGCATGGCGTGGACCATGGAAAGGACCTCGAGCGAAAATACATTTGGCGGGTGTAAGTATGGCCCGCTGGTGTGCGTGTCAGGTGCCGAACGGTGTGGATGGTAGATAACGTAGCCACACGAGCCCTGAGGAGCCATGTATGAGGCATCCGTGTAGGCAACTCCCTGTGTAGAGTGAGGAGGAGAATGATGCTGTGCTGCCGCATGACGCCTGCCGGCATGAAGAACGGGAGACATATTGGATGGGAGGGGAAGGATGCGAAGGTTAGAAGCAGCGGTGCTAGCAGCAGAAGGCAAGGTGGGAACGGAAACCGGAATGTGAGGGATACCGGCTTGGGCTAATAGCGATTGGCATTGACGAGTGAGAGAAAGACGGGCAATCTGAGAGTCGTGGTGCAAAGAAATAAAAGCACGTAATGGATGGAAGAGGTCTGTGGCAAAGAGCTTAGTGGTAGAGGTAGTGACAGGGAGGTTTAGAGTTGCCTTGTAGAGGTCTAATAGAGCTCTTTCGAATGTGTTGAGTTGCGTTTGGGTGAAATAAACGTAGGGTACAAAGTACAAGAACTTGTTAAGGGCAAGCGCGGCGAGACCTTCAATTCCTTCATGATGCCTCAAACAGCCAGTCATCTACCTGACAATACCAGGCATCCAGAAAAAAGGTGATTTCTCAATACCAGCCCCCAAGCAGCTCGCATTACTTCTGCTTTACGAGAAGTACCAAGACTGCACCCACGTCTACACCGACGGCTCCGTCCTGCCAAACAGCTCAACTGCGGCGGTCGTTATTCCAACGCACGCCACAACCATTAAATTCAGGACAGCTCATGCAACCACAACAACGGCAGCAGAGCTTGCAGCGCTTCGCGCTGCGCTGCGTTTTATTAACGACCAAAGCACGCAACGGTGGACGATTTTTTGCGACTGCAAGGCGGCACTGCAGTCACTTCTGTCAAATTTACGCCGTGGTCCACACGAGCAGTTGGTATTTGAAACAGCAGAAATGCTACACCACATAACAGAGAAAGGGCACCACGTTATATTTCAGTGGTTGCCAAGCCACTGTGGAATTATCGGTAACGAACGAGCTGATCAAGCAGCCCGTTCAGCCCATACAGAAGACAACGACCAGTCAATACTTTTATCAAGAACGGACGCTGCTAGGAGGCTCCGCATGCTTGCTCGCCAACGCTCCATGGCTCTTTGGAATGAGCCTCTCTTTACGTATGCAAGATTACGATCCCTTGATCCAACGTTAAGCATGCAGCTTCCAACAAAAATTCGACGAGGCGACGCTACTGCTCTGTGCAGACTATGGTTGGGAGTCGCGTTTACCCGTGCGTACGCGTTCCGCATAGGTATGGCCGACACCGCCGACTGTGCACACTGCGGAGATGAAGAAACAATTCGACATATACTGTGTGACTGCCCGAAATACAACCTGGAGAGACAACACCTTTCTAATAAACTAAACAGGTTAGATGACCAGCCGCTGTCAGAAGAAAGGATATTGCGCCATCGTCATGACTCATCGGCACAGAAGAAAGTCATGCAAGCGCTACTGGGCTTCTTACGAACTACTGGCCTGTCGGAACGCCTCTGAGTGAACTGATTTTGTGTGTGCGTGTGTGTCGGTGTTTTTCTCTTATTTATTTTTTTAACTCCCCCTTTCTCTTTCAACCCCCTATTCCCCAACCCCAGTGTAGGGTAGCATACCGGATACTAGCATCTGGTTAACCTCCCTGCCTTCCTTTTTTCTCGTTTCTCTCTCTCTCTCTAAGGGCAAGCGCATGTGAAACCCGGCACGCATGAGCCTCGTGGAGCCCCGACTGCCGAGTGACAACGCGTCGCAGGAGGTGGGTCACCGAGTGGCAAGTCCTCACAGCGTGATGTAGGGCCTGCGCGTTCTTTGTCGCGTGCAAAGTGAAGCCAAGAACTTTGCATTGCTGAACAGTGCAGATGAGAGAGCTAGAAAGATGTAGGGAGATGAGGGTATTGTGGGAGCGATGGTACACAGACCGGTTTAGAAAAAGTAGTTCACATTTCTCCGGTGCAGGGGACAGGCCAGCAGTAGCGAAAAAAGAAGCGATAAGGTCCAGGCCACGTTGCAAAGTATCCTGTACGCGGCCGGGACATCCAGACGTACACCAGAGACTGATGTCGTCTGCATAAAAAATATGGTGGAGGTCAGGTATTTAGGACAGTTGGGAGGCAAGGGGGACCATAGCCCTATTAAATAGAGTAGGAGATAGTACGGACCTTGAGGAGTGCCGCGGGTGAGGTAGTGTGGGTTAGACAAATGAGTATCGACTCTAAAGCGAGCAACTCAATTGCAAAGGAATGATCGGATGTAAGAATACATGCGGGAGCCACATGACAGGGAGGAGAGCTGAGCGAGTATGTGGTCATGACTCACGCCAACGAATGCCTTCCATACATCGACGGTTGCAAGCGCAAGGATCTGACTACGACAAGGTGAAATAAAAGTATGCTGAAGAACAAAGAACATGTCCTGAGCACAAACGTGGTGTCGGAAGCCAATAACAGAAGGAGGGAGAAACTCTTTCGCCTCCATAAAATCAGACAGTCGAGTCAAGGCCATTCGCTCAAGAGTCTTGCCAACGCATGACTCAAAGAGATAGGGCGAAGGTTAGAGAGAGATGGAGGTATGCCCGGCTTCGGAATCATGCAAAATAGAGTTGTTAGAGGATGTTCAAGAGCTTGGAAGACAGCCGCTGTTCCATGCTTCGTTGAATGTGTGTAAGAGAAGTTCCTTCGCGTTGTCGGGGAGATTACGTAGTGTAGTATATGTTATCTCATTCTCATCGGGTGCCGAGCGGGTAGATTGAGTAGCTAAGGCAGCTTCCAGCTCCCTGAGCGTGAATGGGCTGTCCAGGTTTGGGTTAGCTTCGCCACAGTAATCTGGGTAGGAAGGTGTGAGGGGGGTGGGAGATACAGAGGTTTTAAATTTTCAAACACATCAGATGGAGTCCCTTGAGCGAGAGCTTTAGCTAGGGTGGGAGAAACGGCAGGCTTGGTACCTAAGAGAGACCTAAACAGAGACCATGTAGAGTGCGAGTGCAGTGCGGAGTCAAAGCCGTCACACAGCGTCTTCCTACGAGAGTGCTCGAGAGAAGTGCCGTAAGCGATAATTTCAGCCCGCAGAGCATCAATTCAGAAGAAACGTTGGACGTCGTGTGGCTGGGAGCAGAGAGCGCGTTTCAAACGTTGATGACGTCGCCATAAACGGAGGCAGTGAGGATCAGGGTCAGGAATGGGGAGTTGAAAACGAGCGCGGCGACTACAGGATGTCATTGCTACGGAGATCCACGACGTCCAGTCGTCGTAAGTTTTAAACGAGTCAGACCAAAGGTTATTAGGGAATGCTTCCCAGTCAGTGTGAGCGACTCGTTGTTTCCGCCTGTTGTGGGAAAGAGGGGTGGTGATGTGTATGAGAAAGTGATCACTGAAAAGATTTTCAGCGGACACCTGCCAGTGAAAAGGAAGGGAACTCCGAGAGAACGTGAGATCGGGTGGAGTGGAGCGCTGTGAAACAGTGCCCGCTCGAGTTGGGATGTCAAAAGTATTAAGAAGAGTGTGATGGCGTTCCTGGGCGAGGCAGTGTAGAAGACGACCTGGTTTGAGTGTTTGGGGGTAACCCCAGAGCCTATGAGGAGCATTAAAGTCACCCCCAAGGAGGATATGGGTGGTCAATGGAAGGGAGTGCAGGAATTTGCCAAGAGCACTAAACAAAGAGGACGTGACAGAGGTGTTGTAAAAGGACATCAGAGCGAGAGAAATACGGGTAGATGGTTGGTAATAGACCACACCAACCAAATGTTTCAGGAGGGGGGAGGGTACGTCTAGTGGTTCAATGAGAACGTCACTGCGTACATAAATGGACGCAAAAGGCGTTCCCGTCGTAGCGTGATATGCACGGTAGCCCGGGACGGCAAGGGCCGCCCGAGTCTTCTGTATAAAGAGAAAATGGGGTAATGTTTGGCGGGTGAGAAGATATTGGTGGAGAGGGGTTCTATTGTGACGAAAGTTGCGGCAGTTCCACTGCAAAATATCGAGGTCCTTTTCACGCGCCATCTAGGTTTTGAAGGAGAGGAAGCGCCTACGCGTGCGCGTTCCTTCTTTTTGGCCGGGGGAAGCGACTCTTGCAGGGAGTTAAGCATATAGGTGAAAAATTGCAGTTGCTTGGATTGGGTTTCGAGGGTCGTAAGAATCCGGACAATTGAACTTTCCAGCTGGACCAAACGAGTGTGATGCGCAGTGGTGGTGGTTTCGACCATGTCGGCCAATTTGGTTACATGGGAGCTGGAGGTCGGGGCGGTGAGTGTGGTGAGTTGCTTATTTAGCTCTGTGAGTTGAGAGGTAAGAGAGGATGTGGTAGTTGCGAGTGTCTGCGTCATTGCGAGTATTTTCTGTTGTAGCTCATCTGAGACGCGTTGTTGCTCGCGCTGGTTGTGCTCAAACATAGCCAGTCGCAGATCGAAGGAGCGGCTCTCGTTACCTAAAGATGGTGAAGGTGTGTTTGATGAAGAAGTGCACATGAGAGGTGTTCCCTTAATCTTAGCGGCGTATGAGCCCGGGGGGGGGGGAATGTTGCGGGAGGTGATAGGAACTCATGCGCTGAAGAGGAGGGCGGTGAAGGCTGAGTGGCTCGGCGCAAGCTGTGCGACGGAGGAACGCTGCTTTGGCGCAGTCACGTTGCTTAGCTAGAAGGTAGTGGCAGGTGGAGTCGAGAGATGAGTGGGTGTTGACTTGGCAATGGATGCACTAGGGTTGGGCGCAAACGTGAGCATCGGGATCTGCTGGTAGAGGAGATGCACAGCGGAGGCACTTGGCCGGAATGCTGTGTTGGGGGCATTGATGAGCACGGTGCCCTATAGCAAGGCACCGAGTGCAAGTAGGGAGCTTAGGTTTGTGTGTACGGCATCGGAAAGAGACGTGTTTGAAGTACACAAAGCGAGAGATGATGGTTCCAGCGAATGTTATGAGGACGGATTCAGTGGAGCCCATCATATGTGCAGCGAGTGTCTGAAGTAAAGTATTCGAGGTCATGCAAGAGCTGAGATGATGTGAAGTGACCACCGACGTTGTGTATGACGCCGAGACATGATATTAGAGGACTAGGGGCATAGGGCTTAATGGTGATCGGCCTACCATTACGTTCCAGACTTGTGAGGGAGAGTAGGAGGTGGGCAGTGAGAGGTGAGTGCGTTTTCAGAAACACAAGGCTCTGAGCAGGTTTGGCCTGAAGGGTGACCTCCGCACTGGTCTTGGGAGAAAGATTTGCGGCGGCTATGATGGTAGAAATCAGGTCATAGAGAGGCAGTTTCGGTGAGAGTGTTCCGGGTGGAAGTTGGATTCCGATGGTGATGAGCTCGGAGCGGGGGCGGGTGGTCGAGGCAGGTTTTTGATTGGCACTAACGGTGTTCCAGCTGCCTTCAGGGGATGGCGTATTGTCTTCGTTGACCTGCGACACCGTGAAGTCCATTTCCGTCGATAAGTCGTCAGCTGAAGGGATGGAAGGCAAAACTTCGGCGATGGAAGGAGCGATGCTCGTTGAAACGCGCTTGTCGACAGACCCGGCATTGCCACGGGTAGGCCAGACGCAGAGAAGGTGGGGAGAGCAGCAGGCGTGGTTGGTTGCAACGCCAACGCTGCATTACAGCTCTCGGGCTCCGGCGTTTGCGTGGCTATCAAGCTGGGAGTAGCAGAGACGCCACCTGCGTTGCACGTTGCTGTACCGTGCGTGCTGTTGAGGAACGCTGCCTGTTGATGTATTGTTGTCGGCGCGGGGCTGGTAACATTGCCAGATGTTGACAGCGAAAGCACGGCTGTATCAGCGGTACGACCAGAGGAGGCTGGGCTTACCGACGGGGCGTCAAATGTTGGTGGTGTCGAGTGCTGGGCGGGATGCTGCATCGTGGAGGTGCAGGCGCGGCGTGTTATGGTTAGCGCGGCGCCGCGCCACTTCGTACTTTTGAAGGGGCCTGGAGGGCCAGTCTGGGGTCGGACCGGGGCCCGGATGGTGTCGGCGTGTCCCGAAAGTCTTCTAGAAGGAATATTGAGCTTGTCCAGACACGGGCGGGGCCCGGTAACGGGCCAAGAACACGTGAAAGCGGAGCACTGTATGCGGCCCGCCAAACAAAACGCCGCCACCTGGTGGTCTCCCATCTCGCATATATACATCAACTACAAGTACTGACATCTAGTGAACACTCCAAGTACCACCATCTAGTTCCATAACATTCCGCATCAACTACCACCATCTAGTGAACACTGCAAGAACTAAACCAGAGGTAGCTACCTACTACTACCTGTAGGTGTTCTGTGCTACTACTACAACTAAATAACACAGAGGATGTACAGACCCACGCCTCAAGAAGCTTTGCCCCTAATAAAACGCCGAAGGCGATTGAACTTCGTCTTCAAGTGTGGAACACCATAGCGTCCTGAAACCCTGTTCGCATGGTTATTTCAGACGCTAACCTCGCTCTGATTATCTGTGAACCCCTGAGGTGTTCCGTAAGGAAGAGCATGTCTGCGCACTAGTAAGCTGGCCCCTCCAAACTATACTCGAATGTCTGCTGCAATAGCAGTTGCGAAGTGCACACAACGACGTAACTCTTACTTGTGCGAACTGGCTAAGTACTCATACACGTCCGCAAGGCAACATGCCCACCCACGCAGCTGCGCACGTTTTTGACGCCTCGGTAAATATTCATTGGAAGCACAGCGTAGAGAAAGTTGACAAAGAAAATAATGTAGGACTCCGTCGATGTACTGCTCCATCGATCGCAGCCCAGCATACCAAATATCTATCTATCTATCTATCTATATATCTATCTATCTATCTATCTATCTATCAGTTTTTTTGTTTGTTTCTTGATACAGCACATTTATCTGAATTTCTCATTATTCCTTCAACACTTATATCGCCGCGTTTGTTCACCTCGGCGGATCAGTGGCTAGGCTGCTTGGCTGCTACCCGAAGGTTGCAGGTTCGATCCCAGCCGTGGTAATGGCATTTCAATGGAGGCGAAGTGGTAGAGGCCCGGGTACTGTGCGATGTCAGGGCACGTTAAACAACACCAGATAGTCAAAATTGCCGGCGGCCAAAGCACGGTGTCTCTCATCATCATATTATGCTTTTCAAGCATAAAACTGCAATGGGATGTGCGCGCGAAAGATTGGCAGTGTTCGCGTGTGGTGTGGAATAGGAGACGACGATGGTGGTTTGCTCTCGTGTGAAATAACTTGAACGCGGCGAGCGGTGGAAAAAAGGAGAGAGAGGCGACGGGAGAGATGGAGCCAGGCGTTCGACGGAGCCAGGTTACAGGTACCGACGGTCGACGCCTGGGACACGGTCCACGCGTTGTTGCGACGACGTCACTATGGCCACAGACGTGCCCTGTCTGCAACACCATTCTCCGCCAACACTTCATGTTCCTTGGTAACCTTTGCAAGCTGCCAGTGGCCTCTCCAAGCTAGAGGTAATGTATATGCTACCTTTTAGATGCGGAAGCATCTTATACTCGCGCCTTGTAGTGCGCCGTCCGCGCCGTCCGCACCACTTCTCGAACATTCGACAGCTGACGCGCGCGCATGCGCCGTCGCGCCGTCGCCCACCATCTGTGCCGCGCGCGCTTCTCCTTCGATAACATTCGACAGCTGACAGCGCATGCGCCGTCGCGCCGTCGCCATCTGTGCCGCGCGCGCGCTTCTCCTTCGAGAACATTCGACAGCTGACAGCGCGTGCGCCGTCGCGCTGTATATATACTCAAGGTCGGCGCTCGCTCGCTCAGTTGCCGCTCGTCCGTTGGTTTGTACGGCGCGTCGACGTCCGGTTCATGCTAGTTGGCGACTTCAACGTCGACGTCATCAAGGACGATTGGATAGTCGAATACATGACGTCGCGACACTCGCTGAAACGCGCAACGCACGACGACTGCAAACACCACCAGCCGACCACCATTCGCGGAACCTGCATCGACCACGTCTTTGCAAATTTCGACCTACGACCGATGCAACCCGATCCACTCACTCTTTACTTTACCGACCACAAAGCCATCGTCCTCAAAGTTCGTCGCAATAAATAAAACACCGCCCTTTCGCATACGTGCCGTACGTGTTCACTCATTTAACACCCCATTTCACAACCACGTTAACCAATTTAGCCATCGACCCAAGTAAGTCGCAATTTAACACCCGTTAACCAATTACATGCTTCCGCACCCTCCTCAGTGTTCCCCCGAGGGAAGCTGCGGGCAATTTTTTTATGCCTAAAGGTAGCAAATACAGTAATTCTACTCTAGTCTAGCCTGGAGTGCTCGCATCTGTGCAGCGTCATCGTATCGCCCAAAGTGCTCGACTCCTCAATGGCTGAGCTTGTGTCAGCGTAGAAACACTCTTTCAAGATGCTACGTTTGTGAGGTATTCTTATTAGATCATTGGTTTGTATTTTATTTGCTTGCTTTGTACGTCTGTATGCTCGTTTATTTTTATTGTTTTCATGAAGTGTAACCAAGCACCTGACGGTACTCGGCTATTGAAGTGGAGGTCGCACGTATGATCCAAGTCACGGCGATTGAATTTCGGTGGAGTTCAAATGGTAAAGGCCCAAGTAGTGTGCGATGTCAGCTCACGTTAACAAACATCTAATGGTCAGATTCTCGAGAGTCTTCCTATATCGCGTCCCCAATAAATATAGTAGTTTTGGGACGTAAAAACCCAGTTTTTATCATTATGTTTGTCGGCAAAAGAGCCGGCACTGCCGCTATGATATCACAAACCCCGCAGTCTGTGTGTCGTTTTGCGCCTGCATGAGCGTCGTATCTCTAACAATGAACAATAGGCCCGAGATGCAAAAAGTAAGTAGGTCAAGGCGCTCACGTACAAAATCAAAGCTGCCTACAAGAAAAAGTCATCCAACAAAGTTCTCTCGTGCGAGACTAGATGATCGGGACTTATAACATTCAAGCACGGTCTGAGGAGGCCAGCCACCTTAGGGCTGAAGTACATAGAGCCTTGTTCAAATAAAGTTCGTTTCATTCGTTCCACAAATCACGATACCATGGCGAAGCACACCATAACGCGGGGGACACCCACATTACGGCCTCTATTTCAACACCAAAGCGCAGAGTCGGAAAAAGTATGCTGATACATGGTTAGCCTCCCGGCCTTCTTCTTCCTCTCTCCCTCACACTCTGCCTCTCTGTGTTACTCATTTGTCCGCGGGGTTTCTTTGAAAGCAGCGCGAAGCCTTAGTACACAAGTTTTCTAGCATTTCGCAGCATGGATATGCTCCCGCCACGGCTCTGAGCCTAACCCGCGTCATCCGCTAGCAGGCACAACACTGCTGCCATTTATCCACCAGTAACCAAGTCATTCGAGCTCCTTTTAACGCGACAGCGTTAGTGAGCTCGTGTGGTAGAAAGTGTGCCGTCAGTGTCGGCACCGTTGCTTGTGAGGAAAAAATCGTCCGTGAGCGAAAAATCGAGAAAGAAGCAAATCAAATAAAGAAAAAAATTTTCGGTTCTTATGAGGATTGAACTCGGGCCGTTCGCGGGACAAGCAGGTGTCCTACCACAAAGCCAAGATGTAACTTGCAACTGCTTTTTGAAAAAACTCTACTTAAATCCCATGTATTGGAAGGAGTCTCCTTAACGCAATAATTTCGACAGGTGTCACGATGAAAACGAGCCCATTAGGCAATTTGTAGGCGCATTTGGGAGGTCATCAAACTACGTCAAAAAAGGCCGGGATAGTGCAGCCATCGTCGTTAAAAAAAAAATGGCAGCATATCCACGGGGTGAACGATGGAGAGTGCGGCGAAGCACCCGTCCGTCCATTCGTTCTTGCTTCCGTCCATCCATGCGTCCATTCGTCCGTCCACGCGTGCGTCTGTTCGAGCTTACACACGTCCATCCGTGCGTCCGTCTCTGCGTTCGTTCATGCATCCGCCCCTGCGTCCGTCCATGCGTCCATCCGTCCGTGCAGCCATCCGTGTGTGAGTACATGCATCTGTCTGTGTGTTCGTTCGTCCATCTAGTCAACACTCCAAGTACCGCCATCTTGCATCTTTTCATCATATAATCCGCATATAAAGCACCGCCATCCAGTGGACATTCCAAGGACTAAACGAGAGGTGGCACATGCACACTTTCTTACGGCTTACGCTTCGTGCATACTTCCCCACATTTACCCCCGTATTCAAGAACGACCCTTCTTCACCCAACGCTCCACCTTCACTTGAGAAAGCCGATGGGAGCGCTGTCTCTGGTCACGACAGGTCACTGCATATTAGCGATAAGCTGCTGCGGTTCCTGAGTAGTGCAGTGCCATTTTTAGCCGAGTGGTGGCGCAGTGCTAAACTCTGTCAAGTGAAGGGTGAAAGTGAAGTGGAGGAGCATTTGCGAATACGGGGGTAAACCACCTCGAGTTCATGGTATATACTAGTTCACTGTATTCATGGCACTGTGGCCCAACGCTCGCTAAAGCTTTCTAAAACCTATGAGGTTACGCCCAGCGAGTATAACGTAGGAACCCTTTCTTGTCAGATAGTGCTCAATGTACATGCCCATGGCTACTAATGGGGAATGAGAAAAAGGAGAATTCGGCTTTTGCTTTGTGTCTACTTCCCACCTTTAACCACCTCGAGTTCAAGGTATATAGTTGTTCACTGTATTTATGGCACTGCGGCCCAACGCTCACTAAACCTTTCTAAAACCAAGGAGGTTACGCCCAGCGAGTAAAACGTAACAACCTTTTCTTGTCAGATAGGGCTCAATGTACATGCTCAACGGCTGCTAATGGGGAATGAGAGACAGGAGAATTCATATTTTAGTTAACTCGCACGCTGCGAATTTTTTTATTGTTGAACAACGCAAAGGAGAAATCTCACACTGGCACCACCTTGCAGGTCAAAACGTAAGACTGGTTACGCACTACGACGAGGGACGAACGGGTACCGCTTTAAAGAGCTTCGCCCCTAACACACAGGAACTTTCAAACAGCTCTAAAAATGCACAACTATGTTCATCTAGAGAAAAACATATCATGTCTTTCCAGAAGCGTTTATCAAGCAAACAGAGAGAGAGAGAATAAAACATTTATTTGCGACCGAAGAAGGAGTGTCGGTGAGTGAGCTGCTTAGTCCGTAATCCCATTGGCTCGAGCCGCGGTCCTCACTCGTCTAGCAAACAGCAAACGCTAGATAATGTGCTGTCATCTGTGAGGCATTGTGAGATCCTTTATGGCCTCTAAGATGGCAAGCACGCCGCGTGTATCGAGGAGGCCATGCGACTCTTCCCTTAGATCAAAACCTGTACGTACCATTCGCGCGCGCTCACGCGTGCGCGTGTGTGCGTCTGTGTGCCGACTGTGAGACATTGTGAACGACGTGTCTCGACAACAGCAGAACACCGTTCTAGCAGAGAGAAATGGCCACACTACACAGTCTCACTCTTCAATGAGTGCCTGTGGGACATTCATGTAAAGTAGTGCCCCACAACTAACGAGCCAGAACGATACCAATGTTCAAGCACGAGCAACTGGGAGTGTTAACCACAACCACTTTGCCTTATCTGCGGCACTTCTTGCAGCATCTGTGTCAAATGGCTCTTGATGAAGAGGGAGGCCACACATGACCGAGGGGCAAGGGCGCACTAGGGGCCGGATTTCGCTGTCGCATTCAACGCTTAAAGATGAACTTTAGGGTGACCCGTTTTTTTTTGTTTTGTTTTTTGTTTGTTTCGTGCGAAAATGGTTACGGACACCGGCGGGGGTGGCGGCGGACAACTTGCGTTGTAAAACAAGCATTTTTAAACCTGACTGAGCTTTCAAAGATGATTTCTGCACACCATAAAAATAGGCACAAAGCATGAACCTAGTAGCCTGATTTTGAACCGATTACAGTCAATTTACGGCATATCTGTTATTGGGCTTCTAGACAACAATGTACGTTAGAGTGTCAGCCTGACAAGTGGTATGTACGCTAGCATTATGACATAACGTAAGTGCCACCTAGGAAGTCGTAGTGGTTGACTAGCAACCGAAATGGTGCTAGTATAGTGCATGACACCATGGTAGGTCATGAGACAATGTGCCACCAACGAATTTGAATGGCTGAAGTGATTGAACTGGAACAATAATGACTGAATAGGTAAGCATGAAGGGGTTATGATGGCGAGAAATAGAGATAAGTTTTTATTTGTTAGACTGTACATTCATTGGCCAACTAATAAAGCACATTTCTACATAGTCAAGGTAGTGCCGAAATTATGTGTGAGCATGAGTTTTGGCTACTGTACGGTAGATTACACAGTCATCTTCAAACATGTGAAAACAACATTATCCTGGCTTCGGTAGACTGTTGACATTGTTCAGAAAACGAGACATCCTAAGGCAGGCCCTCACTGAATGACTGCCATCACACGTATACAGTTATATCAGTATTAACGAACACGAATCGACAACCTTAGTTAGGGTTGTTAGTATACGTGCAAGAACGTTAGGAAATATATTTACAAAAAATAAGAAAGTTTTCGAACGAGAGCCGCAAACGTTTTTTGGCTGCCATAAATATCATCGAGGTCACTGCGCATGCGGGAAACCAAAAAAGTGCTACGGTTTTGTGTCGGGGATGCTATTTCTTCAAATTATCAAGAGCCCCTAGACCTTCCCTAAAAGCGTTGCTCTAAACAAACATTACGACATCTAATAAAGCGAAAGCTCTCATCTAAGACGAAGCCGACTTGATTTATGAGCACCTGACTGAGTTATGTATGAATAAATGCTGACATAGGCTATACAACAAAGCTCACATGTACGACAAAGAATGTCCGAAGAATAGTCCGTGTTGTTATCAGGTGTCTATCTCAGTGCTCGTAGGTTTAGCGCGGCAAGGATGGCTACAAGTTGAATTGTCTTTACTGATAGCGTCAAGGGTGTGGATTCTCAGAATTGAAGAAGATTACCACTGAATTCATACCCACTACACCTGGCAGATTGAGAATGTGAAGAATACGTGTAGAAAAGGTAATTTTCTGTAAAATCTATTCGTTATTACTAATCTTACTTTGTCTTTTTCACCATCGTGGCGCTGCAAGATCATTACGCAAATGCTGAGCGTGAAACGCTATTCAGAAACTTCTACCGCCTCCTTGACCAAAGCCACCACAAGCGAAGCTTTTTGGCACCCCAACCTTTTGGGGCCCAAACATATTTGAAAACTCTAATTTTGGGATGCTATAGTGTTTGAGCGGGACAATATCATGTGCTTTAGAAAGATAAAAAAATTGCCCGCAGCTTCCCTCGGGGGAACACTGAGGAGGATGCGGAAGCATGTAATTGGTTAACGGGTGTTAAATTGCGACTTACTTGGGTCGATGGCTAAATTGGTTAACGTGGTTGTGAAATGGGGTGTTAAATGAGTAAACACGTACGGCACGTATGCGAAAGGGCGGTGTTTTATTTATTGCGACGAACCAACGGACGAGCGGCAACTGAGCGAGCGAGCGCCGACCTTGAGTATATATACAGCGCGACGGTGCATGCGCTGTCAGCTGTCGAATGTTCTCGAAGGAGAAGCGCGTGCGTGGCACAGATGGCGACGGCGCGACGGCGCATGCGCTGTCAGCTGTAGATTGTTCTCGAAGGAGAAGCGCGCGCGGCACAGATGGTGGGCGACGGCGCGACGGCGCATGCGCGCGCGTCAGCTGTCGAATGTGCGAGAAGCGGTGCGGACGGCGCGGACGGCGCACTACAAGGCGCGAGTATAAGATGCTTCCGCATCTAATATGTTGAATGATTTTGAGTACTTCGTACTCAACTATGGGAGAGCACTGAGCCGTCCCGCTAAAACAGTTCAGTGGCTGGTAACAGAGTTAGACACATGCCTGAATACACAGGCATGGTTCAGTGTGCACCGACGCTCTCGTAGGTTTTAAATAGCTAACTTTACCGTACAAGCTCATGTTTGTGTTACTGGTTTCTGTACCAATACTTTACCTTCCTGGTGCATTTAATGTGAAACTTTGACCGTTTTAACTCGGACACATGTATGCTTTTGAAGTGCAACAAATAACCTTATACTTGATGAACGCGTGAATATTGCAGTAGCAGAGAACGAGTGATTATTGTATCAGACGTAATGAATTAGCTCAACTAAGGCGGTGCGGACGGCGCGGACGGCGCGGACGGCGCACTACAAGGCGCGAGTATAAGATGCTTCCGCATCTAAAAGTGCATCCGTATGAATACTACAGGCAAGGTGAGAACGTAGATCGTAATGCAAAACATCGAGTTGAGCTTCGCAAATCTACCTTTCGAGAAACCCATGATAGAAAGGGCGCAAAATGAGTATTCAGTTCAAGAAGTTCTTGACTTGGTAGTACATGACATGCTTCATAATTGGTTATCGCATTAGGCATGGTTTCTGCACAGAACACTTGTTCATTTACGCTTCTGTGTTATACACTACTAAAAAGATTGACATAGACAGGCTGCATGCAGTAGGTTTGTAGCGCACGCTATGGGTGTACGCTGGCATTTACGCAAAGCGGTCATAATTGCAAACAGGCACATATGAACTTGTTTTCATCTGCGTTACTTGCTATGTCCCATTGGCCTATTGTGGGACATTGCTATGCCCCACAATAGCGCCCGTGCATTACGCAAAGAACACTTCGCCAATAATAAAGCGCCTATGTCGCGCAAGAGCACTACGTCATGCTACGAACGTAGATCTGAACAATATTAATTTTCGCAATATGTCCCTCAACTGCTGTATGTTTACATAGCACGCTGCAATGAGGAACTGCGAAAAAAAATTGCCCGCAGCTTCTCTCGGGGGAACACTGAGGAGGATGCGGAGCATATAATTGGTTAACGGGGTGTTAAAAGTGCGACTTACTTGGGTTGATGGCTAAATTGGTTAACGTGGTTGTGAAATGGGGTGTTAAATTGCGACTTACTTGGATCGATGGCTAAATTGGTTAACGTGGTTGTAGGAGGGGGTGTTAAATGAGTGAACACGTGCACACGTATGCGAAAGGGCGGCGCTGGTCAAAGGGACGTCGATCATTGTGTTTGTGGATTCGTTGGAATTCATTTCACCGCGACCTTGGACGTCGACGCGCCGTACAAACCAACCGACCAGCGGCAACTGAGCGAGCGAGCGCCGACCTTGAGTATATATACAGCGCGACGGCGCATGCACTGTCAGCTGTTGAATGTTCTCGAAGCGCGACGGCGAATGCGCGTCCACTGGACAATCAGGAGAATTGTAGAATGTTCTCGAAGGGGAGAAGCGCGCGCGGAACAGATGGTGGGTGACGGTGCCATGCGCGCGTCAGCTGTCGAATGTTCGAGAAGGGGGAGAAGCGCAACGGCGCATGCGCGCGCGTCAGCTGCCGATGTTCTCGAAGCGCGAGGGCGCATGCGCGCGCGTCAGCTGCCGATGTTCTCGAAGCGTGACGGCGCATGCGCGCTACATTATACAGCTAGCGAATGTTCGTGAAGAGGAGAAGCGCACGCGGTGTGTAGAGGAGGAAGGGTGCACAGATGGTAGAGGAGTGAAGCGCGCGCGGTGTGTAGAGGAGGAAGGGATGCACAGGTGGTGGAAGAAGGAGGAGGAAGCTTGCGGACGGCGCCGCACTACAAGCCTCGAGTATTAGATGCTCCGCATCTAAAATTGACCGCCTGATATTCATTACCGTTCCCTCACATTACACAGCACACAGGTTTCTAGCACTTCGCCTTCATCGCAATGAGGCCGCTGTGGTCTGAATGTCATTCCGCAACCTTCAGTTTAGCAGCTGAGCACCTTAAACATCGTGTACTATTGTAACAATGTTCGACTTCAAACATGGGCTTCATCCGGTGAAGAAATAAATGCGATAGCAACAAATTGGAGTGTCACGCAAAGAGCGGCAATCACATCGAAACGTGCAGCGCGTTGCTGAAGCAAGAGGGACGCAGCAACACACAGACCGAGGACGAGCGCGAGCTAACAACGTTCACAACTCGACGTTTATTGCACTGCTCAAACACAAAACACGCACGAATCATAAGAACAGGTATACAAAGGATGAACATGAACTATACGAAGTCTCACAGATGTTATTTCGCTGTTTGAACAACGCGCACCCTACGCAAACTGGGCCTCAGCAGGGAGCGAGATGACTGCAGTACGACATGTAACTTCAACGCGACCTTTTCGGTGGAAGTGCAAGATGTAAAAACCACTCACCCTCACGAGATAAGCAAACGCCCACGTGAAACCATGCCTGGTTGAACCAAATGCACGTCCCAAACGAGCGCACATGTGGCATCGACCGGGGCGTCAAGCACGCTATTCGCGTCTCTCGCTGGTAATGAAGAGACCACGCTGGAAGCCCACCGAAATCAGTGTACCACCCGCGGTAAGTGGTGCACGGAAGTACCTCGCCGTTAGTGGTGGTGACGGCAAAATCCAACCGAGCGTATTCATGCCACTCGTAATGCAATAATTAATCATTTTTACAAAGATGTATACCTTTCCTATACTCCTAAGTTAGTGGTCTATTTCCCTGCAATCATATGTTCGTCTGTGCAGTTTACGTGTAATATTAGGATATATTATTAGAATAATGATGGAGTGAACTTTATTGCCCAATTACTAAGATCAACAAGGAACACTCCGCTTCACTGAATTTTTTCGGTATTGAGAAAAGTAGCAATAAAAAACATTCCATAGATTTCAGCGTTGCTTCGGACAATTAGACATCGGACAATTAGACCAAACGCGGCGGTCCAGCGGCTAAGGCACTCGGCTGCAGACCCGCATGTCGCGGGATCAAATCCCGGCCACGGCAACCACATTTTCGACGGAGGCGAAAATTCTTGAGACTGGTGTGCTTAGATTTATGTTAAAGAGCACCAGATAGTCGAAGTTTCCGGTGTTCCATACTACGACATCTCTCACAATCTTATCGTGAAGACGTTAAACCCCAACAAATATCATCATACATGTTAATTGGTTCTATTTAGATAACCACAATCAAGTGCATTTGAAGATCGAGAATCGGCACTTCACAAAATTTTTCGCTTTAAAAATAAATTCTTCGCGTGACATAACATAAAATGAATCTTTGCTTGTACAGTTTAGATAGATTCAATTTTAATTTCATACTCATCAAGCGTCACCAAATAAACACAATAATCGGCAAGAAAAAAGAATGGTGTCTCTCTTTCAATGCGAATATATGCGCCTTCCTCACCCTTTATGACGTCTAAGCATTTTCCCAGAACAGCGTGGATATGCGAGCTAAACTGATCCATTCATGAAACACTCTACGTGTACCAGATAGGAATTCGAATCCTAACTATAAGAATAGCCGATTGCACAGTTGCCGTCGGATGAGCCGGTGATAAAGCTTCGATAAGAGAACACAACAATTGGCACTGGCGTAAGTTGCGAAGTTTCTTAGAGCCCTGTGCAAGAAATAAGGTGAGTGTCAGCTGATTGTGCGAGCTGCACATTTGGGGGGGGGCATTGTCCAATGTTTCGTCCGTGGTGAGCACTTCAATATCCTGAAGGTAGCCATGACGTGCAGGTGAGAACATAGAGTTCTACTCTGGGCTATGACACTTAAATGATTGATTGATATGTAGAGTATACCATCCCGAAACCACCATATGATTATGACAAACGCCGTAGTGGAGGACTACGGAAATTTCGACCAGCTGTGGTTCTTTAAAATGCACCCAAATCTGAGCTCACGGGCCTACGACATTTCCACCTCCATTGGAAATGCAGCCGCCGCAGCCGGGGTTTGATCACGCAACCGGCAGGTCAGCAGCCGAGTACCTTAGCCACGAAACCACCGCGGCGGCGCGACACTTAATTGAGCACACCCAGTCGGACAAGCCACCTATGGAATATTTTTTTTTCTCTGTGCAGCAGTGATGGCTGGGGGCGGAACTTACTCGTATTCTTACATAGTGGCTAGCGCCACTATAAAGTAAGCTTATTAAAGTGTAATTGTCGACCGAAGGTCCAGATTCCTCTCATGTACTGATCGAACAGTCGTGAAGCTTGTGCCAGAGAACTGTAGTACATCTGAGGCTTTTTTTTTTGTAGAAAAGCCAAATGCCCTTTCAATGAAACTGAGAAAAGGGCACTTTTTTTTACTGACAATTGTTTGGGCCTGCTCAAACAACTGTTTGTCAGTACGCGCCATATCTTAATATTATGTGTAAATTATTCAAATGTACCACGCTGGAGGACAAGATACTGTTGCGCTAGAGTCAAAAAGAATGACTATAAGAGGGGAAAAGGGGGCAAGTCAGCCTCTCACTCTTTACAATCTAGTTTTGTCATTGAACACCAAGTCTTTCAGTAAACGTGAACTCGGGCTATAGAACCTGATTGTGTAACGTCAACAAGATTACAAAGCGACTAAGACACAAAGGAAACACATTGGGTGGGACCATACTGATTAATTTGATCACGCGTGCTTGCGCAGTGCTGGTTTAATGATTGTGGGTGAATTTCATTGAAAATTTGGGGTACTTGCGTTACTTTTGATTAGAAAATACCTTTTCGAGCTCATGTTACAGTAAGGCACTCCCCAATTTTTATTTTAACTGCTCCGGAAATTGAAGATACTAAGGTGTGCCTTACGTTCCATGAAATTTAGCCTAGTTTAGGATTCTGAATTGCGTTCTTTCTTTAAACGCCTCATTTTGTTTATTTGTTTTAGTCGACTGTTGTCTAGACTTTTTCGAACTTATTTTGAAAGTTCAGTTATGTTTGGGCCGCGACTTTGACTCTTTCAGAGCAATGCCGTCTTACCCCGTCCTCACTCTTTTACGTTTCAGGTCTTTGTGTGCGGCCTTGGTATTCTTCGTGGTCACGTGCGCCAGCTGCTGTCATGGTATGTTTCGGCTGCCGTTGAATAGAATTCTCATCACGTAGAATGGTGTTCCGATTCTGCTCGTGGGCCACAGATCGGGTGAATGAACGACCGCGATAGCATTCGGCCTGCCCTTATCGCATCATTACAGATGTTGCTCAATCACCATCACCTTGTAAAGGCTACGCCCACACACTCCACGTTCGCTTCTACGACGTGTTAAGCTTAATCAAGATTGTATTCGTTTATAGGGTTTAACTTTCCAAAACGGCTCACACCAAGAAAGACGTCATAGTGAAAGGCGCCAAATAATTTCATACACCTGAAATTCTTCAACGTTCTCTAACATTGAACATTACGTTTGATATGATATGATATGTCATCGCTTCTAGCAATTCGCCTTCACGAAAATGTGACCACAGCTGCCAAAATCGAACCAATTCTGTTTGCTTGCTTTGAAATTTCATGTGAAACTAGGATTATCTGGTCTACAAGGACTGAATGAAGCGTGAGCTAAGGGGCATGTTCCTTCAGGCACATTAAAATCTTTCAAAAACTAAACTTCAAACGCATACTTCAGTTTCATTTTGTCTCGGCTATCGGTTCTCGCTCACGCAAGCTCAACTTTAGAGTCGTGAAAACGTAGCACTCGAAACATCTGGAAATTTTCAGAATAGTGGACAGCGAATCGGCTTGCCTCTCGCGAAGGCCGTATCGGCGAACTAAAATTGTGTGTGATGTGGTAACCTTGTGTAAACCGCTGCAGCGCCTTGAAGCGACTGATGTTTGGTAGTCTAAATATATCACTTGCACTTTCGCAAAGCACGCTGCCTACATACGTACGCTTAATTTTTCCTTGATTTAAAATGAAATTATTCATCCTTTATTTTGCTTGTATTAACCAATCATTTTTATGACCGCCACTAAGCCATAGGAGGAAAACAGCAGCCGAGACCAGTGCAAGCCATCATGTCCTTGCATTTATTTCATAAAAGTTCATTCTTCAATTTCGGCATGAGGAGGCAATCTAGAAAACGCAGCCTGGTAAACAAAAAAAACTTTCTAACAATCTTGAGCTCTCGGCACACATTAGGCAGCTCAAGGTCATACATATATGGAACAGTACTCGCGACACGTACTCGGCATTCAGGTCAAGCGATCATACAAGGTGAACCTTCATAAGGGCATTGTTTTGAGTACATACAAGAGCACTCACAATATTTATGGCCTATTTTACGACATTGCGATAAATTCAAGCTTTGGGTATATTGTTATTTCTACCATGAATAATTTGTTGGCTAAATGTCACGTGGCCAAATTTTTTATGCTCAAAATTAAGAAAAGAATGAAATTATCAATGCTAAAATTGTCATCGTATTAACTTAAACGAACCTCTGTTCTGAATTTTCTTCTCGTGTGAGTACTGCAACTTGAAGGTATTCTGTGTAAGTAGGCTAATATAAGAAAATTATTTCTCTTCTTTTTTAATTGCGGTAGTAATCTTATGAATACTCGGCTGGATTTTGCCGCCAGAGTCGGTATCGCCGTCGCTCATTGTCTATGTATACGTATCTAGATATGTTAAACCACAAGAAAAAACATTATCCAGAAAAGCACACCGGCACGTGAAATCAAACGGCCGCCCTCAGAATTGTGAGTGCGAGGCGCTAGCCACTGAGCCACGAAGGAGTACCTCTGCTACGTCGTTCAAACGGCAGGCTATTTATATCTACCACTTACCGCTAGTAATGTGATGGGCATGTTGGGGGAACTGTCGTGTTTTTAGACTTACCAGCGAGATGGCGCAATGAGTGCGCTACCTCACATCGTCCCGACGCGGTGGCGTGCGCTTCTCATCTCCCAAGCGTACTTTGCTCCGCGAAGAGGGGGCAGGGTGCCCGCTGACACGCTTGCTTGCTTATCTTGCGGCGGGGGACAATCGTACGCCTTGGCTGGCCTTGGGCTTTCAGCGGAACAATTCTGTTGAAGTTACCGGGCGCACAAATGGGACTGTAATTGTTGCACAGTCTCCCTTTGCGAAAAGGGCGTGCTTTTCAGACACAGCGAAGTTCCAACTTGATACTCTTATTCGCGTTCATCTGTACCTGTGAGTACGTTTTGTGCGTCATTTGTGCGTGAGAAACGCGGGGCATGTTTCGATTTGCTTGCCATTCTTCGCGTGACTTTCCAACTTGTTGCTACAGCATTCATTGCGTCGCCTTTGCAGCAAAGCTGTGATTTTTTTTAAGAATGAAGAACTCGACATACACGCACTCCTGTTTTACGTCATGCAGTTGTAGTCAGTGCTAATGAGTCAGTCCAGATGTGTAAGTCAGTGATCTAACCGAGACGTACGTGTGAGCATATATGCTTATATTGACTAACCGATGTCCTGCCGAGAAGCAGCGGCACAAAGACCCCAATCCACTACAGTGTTTGCTGCCATCGCGCACTAATTAGAAATGCTTTAATTATAACTGGGACTCTTCGGTTGCAGAGTCTCTCGGAGCAAGTAAATCACAAAGGAAAACGTTAACCGCGAACCCCGTGAAGTTCGCGGTACCGTAGTGCAATGTAACGCACAAAAAATCTCATTTTTTAGTTTTGTTTCCCGCTAACAGGAGGCGCAAGAAATTGCGAGCGTGTACAACTGGGCGGACAAAGCGTACTGTTAAGTTTTTATTAACGTTGGGTCTGATTCTCATACCTAAGTCGTAAATTTCGTGACTGTTATAAAAAAACTCTAGGCGTAACAACCAGAAAAGATTTGGCACCATTTGAATTGGCATTAGCTGGACGGACGCTTGCAGTTGAATTGCTGCATGTAAAGGCGCCGGGATTTTCTCTATCCATGCAGCTGCTGCTTCCTCCGTCCAGGACTAGATTTTCCTGGTCGAATGGCAGACGCACATAAGACGGTGTATTATCCCTGAGTACAGAACCACTGCTTCAATTCGTGTACTCAATGAACGCGTCTTTTTTTTTTCTTCACTCTGTTTGTTTGCACCTGCTGCAGCGCAGACCACAAAGCATACGTTCTACACGTTTTGCTTCTGGGACGCCTTCGCACGGTGGCGGCCGGCGCCCCACAACTTCACCATCAGCGACATTCCCGCCGAGTTGTGCGATGCAGTGATCTATTCCCACGTGACCATCGACAACAACACCGGCTCGGTAAAACTCACGGAGAAAGAACTACAGCTAGGTAACGACTCCGCCTTGTTATTACTTGTTCATCTCTACGTATTTCTTCTTTGCACTCTATGTTGATAGGTTTGCGCTGCCGTTCGAGTACGTATTCCAGCCGACTGTTTCTGGTACTAGCGTTAACTAAAGTTGCGTAGAATTTGTCCTGTCGTCTATAGGCAGTATGACAGGGACACAAAGGTACATGCTGAGACATTCACTGTAACCTCAATGGCACCCACACCCGCCTATATTGAGGTATTCCTCTTCTGTTACGCTAGTTTTTGAGCTGGTTAGTTCCATAGTCAGTTAGGTAATCGGCTAGTTAGTTTATTTGTTTGTTTGTTTGTTTGTTTGTTTATTTTCTTGGTCCAATGGGGCGGTGACTATTAGGTCGAAGGCTTCATCACTCGCAGTAAAGTGAACAATCTATATAACAGCGCATATGCATCTCGGTGAAGGAGCAAACAAATACCGATGCCTTACACAACAAAAAGAATACGTAATTCAAAACATCAGATGAACCCTGCAAGATCTCAAGTGTACCGTGTAGGCCCTATACGTTCTATGCATTTTGGTCATTTTGATGTACCTTTTTTCAAGGTATCACAAGCATATTCATAAAATCCAAAAATCATATATTTTTCACAAATTTTCCGCTCTTCTAACTGAAGCAGGTTTTTAAAAACTTGCAGCTGCTATTAACGCGTCATTCTGAGGTATAGTTAGGACTTGCACATGTGATAGGAAAAAAATGTTGAGAAAGCAGCCCGTTTTTTAATGCGCTCTTTGGAACGAAGACAGTAAAACGAAGAAAAAGTAAAAAAGTACAATCCACGCTGAAAAAGTTTTCTTTTTTTTCAGTCTTTAAATGTTCTCGTTCTCATCAAGCGAGACGGGTTGTAGCCCCTCTATCTTCGCCTTCCTAGTAAAACCTTGCTTTTCGGATTGTTGATTCCTTCTTTAAGCGTGTGTAGACACCATGAAAAAAAAACGCTGGCGGATAAGAAACATGCAGGAAACGCAAGCGTAGTCTTGTTTTCGTGTTTCTTAAACATCCGCGTTTTTTTCCATTTGTACTCCCGAATTTCTTTCGGGCACATATTGGGTACAGCGACTTTTTATTTGAAGTACAGAAGCAACCCAGTATTTCTACGTCATTTGTATTCGTATTGCCTCGCACACTCCTTTGTTTCTGAGTTTCGTGTTGCTGGACTATTGCATGTGTAAATACTACCTTATGAAAAATGATTGGAAATGTATGGAAGCCTTCCAAATCATTTTGGTAACGTTTGGTTAGGCTTGAGCACGAACGTTAACCGTGGAATCTCTTCTAGAACAAACGCGACCACCAGTAATAATACTCGAATGTTCGACGCTGCTTATTTAAATGCCGACGCACCTTCTTGGGTTAGTTTATCAACCACCGATGCTCTATTCGCCGTTGTCACTGTATAGTGTGTATTCCGGCGATTTGGCCTTCCGTATCACGGCCACAAGTTCGGCCAAAGGAAGTTTCATCTTCGACAAAGGAACTGCTGTCTTCGTTCATGTCACGACTACGTGGCGATATCTACTCCGAGCGATCGCTCAAGACAAGCGTTGACACAACCTTCGGCGTGCACATGCATACCTCTAAGGGGCGGGGCAGAGGTTCGTGACAACACTGCCCTATTTTAAGTGAGAGTATGGGGCAGAATTTGAAATCCCCTCCCCCCTCTTCGTGCGCACGCCTATAGGCACATTACGTAAATACAGAGCCTGAAACCTGTCACCAGAGATTTGAAAACATGCAGCAGTAAGCTTTTCTTTTTTTTCTTTAGACCCAGAGGCCAAGGCTTACTCAAAATCTGGGATGTACAATCCAATATGGATGCTACCCCCACATCGTAAGTGAACGTGCTGTCTCTTCTATGAATAGTATTAAAGAAATATTTTGCGTATGGTTATAGTATTGACAGCAGCCACACGCTGTTTTGTTGATTAACAACTTTTCCTTTTCTATTACCAGCATCTAAAGGCTGCTGTGAGAACTTTCTTAAAAGTTTAATCTTCAATGTGCCCTCTGCAGGTGTCTTAAAGATGGTGTGACGAATGCCTTGACAAACCAGCACGGCATACTATTCATTTTTTTAATGTGCGTATGAATAGAACAGAAATTCCTCTATTTAACCGCAAACGCCGCCTTACAACCTTCCTATACCGGTTTAACTGGGTGCACCATTGGGAACAGAAACACGAGTTGCGTTTGCATTGGATGTCTTCTGTGTAAGTGTGCACTTGCAGGTTATTTCCTGCGATCTTGTGAAAACAAATCTGCCTCATCACTTGCTGGTACTATGTCGCATGATGGAGAAATGTAACAGTACCTGAGCTAAAATTTTGATATCGTGTTCCCTGCTCATTACGGGTAGCGCACATTCTATTATCTTTTCAATGGAATTCTCCGTAACTGAGCCACTTGTTCATAGTCACTAAACTGGACAATGCTGCATGTTCATCTTGTTAAATTCAATAGTATCATCAGTTACACTCGAAAAACATTATTTTCATGTTTTTTAGCTTATTTTGGAAATCAGCAAGCCATCTGTAGACTCTCCCTTGCAGTTTCGATAAACTCGGCATCAGACGGTGTTTTATGCAGCGAAATTTTCAGTCATACTCACACCACATAATGGCTTTTTTTGACCGACTGCCACTGTGTTCTCTTTGTTTATCTTGCGTTAATATAACAAGTATATATAATACCAGTGCAGTGCCTTGAAAGAGCAAACAAAAGAAACACGCCCATGCAGTCTTGCACTAGCGTGCGTATTTCAATAAAGCAAGTATACGTACTTCCCCTTATCTTAACCTGTTAAGAACTGCTGCTCGAAACAACTGAGCGCGTGTCATTTTCTCATGAATTGCAATCGATTGCCAACACATCCAAGCTCCATACTTAAGCTGCTTCCTGCATTATGCGACCTGGTCGTTTCCGATTTTTCTTTCATGGTATCGCCTAAAATGTTTCAGGTTTTAGTCTGCTCATTCCTTTATCATTTTTTATTCTCCACAAGGTGCCTTCCGCAAAATGAGCGAGCTCAAGAAGCGTAATCCGAAGCTGAAGCTACTGCTCGCCATAGGAGGCCCGCACGAGACGATCGATCACTACTGGCAGTTCATACCACAGATGCACCTCTGGCGAGACATGGCGATCAGCATCGCGCAGTGGGTCAAGACGTACGGCTTTGACGGCATCGTGCTCGACTTCTTCTCGGGCTCGAGGACAGCGCACGACCGCGAGTGGACGTGGGAAACCGCTAAACTGATTGACCCTTTCATTTGGGTAAGGCTTATCGAAGCCTCAGAGTATGAGGTTCACGTTTCTAAGAAACATGCAAGGCTCGGGCGTGTTCCAACACGAGAGGTTGCTACGAACACGGCTTTTTCTCTACCTAACAAAGACGTGAGCAAGAAAAGGACATGCAGTTTACGAAATTTTGCGACCTGCATGTTCGCTTCAAACTCTAACACCGCACTTCAAACTTGCATTACTTGGCAATTATAATAATTTCTTTTAATCATAAAATGAATATATGACACGCTAAAAACGTTTTGTGCATTTAATCAAAAACGCCGCTTAAAAATTGAAATAAGTGTGTGGTAATGCGTTACCTTCAATTATTATTCCATGACAATTGTGGGCACTATCCCCATGATTGCTTCTATGATGTTGTAATAAGCGAGCTCTTTTTTTGTCATTCTGTTTTTGGTTGCTGTAACGTGATATTTTGCTGTAACACTTCGGATTTACATTTCTTTTTTTCATTTCATTTTCCTGTTTATTCGTTCTCATCTAGCCATAAATATACAATAAAGTAAATTGAACGGCTCTGGTACCTTTGGCTTCCACAACACCAAGAACACGAAATCGAAAAATAGCACCAATGCAAAAAAAGGATCTAAGATGATTTTTAAGGGTTATGTCACCAGCTAAACATGACGTAATGCATACCTGGTGCTAAAATAAGGGGCGTACGTAATCTTATTTGTCGCACAATACGTAATGTCTTCAATTTTGAAGGAGCAAAATATGTAAGCTCTGAGGACAGTAGGAACGCATGCAACAAATTACCTTATGCAAAAGGTCCAATGTACCATCATCATCAGCAGCAGCAGCAGCCTAACTACGTCCACTGCAGGACAAAGGCCTCTGCCATGTTCCGCCAGTTAACTCGGTCCTGTGCTTGCTGCTGCCAATTTATACCCACAAACTTCTTAATCTCATCTGCCCACATAACCTTCTGTCTCCCTCTAACCCGCTTGCCTTCTCTGGGAGTCCAGTTAGTTACCCTTAATGACCAGCGGTTATCCAATCTACGCGCTACAAGCCCGGCACATGTCCATATCCTCCTCTTGATTTCAACTGTGATATCTTTAACCCCCGTTTGTTCCCTGATCCACTCAGCTCTCTTCTTGTCTCTCAAGGTTACCCCTACCATTTTTTCCATAACTCGCTGCGTCGTCCTAAACATAAAATGAACCCTCTTTGTAAGTCTCCAGGTTTCAGCTTCGTAGCTAAGTACTGGCAAGATACAGCTGTTACATACTTTTCTCTTGAGTGATAGTGGCAATCTACCTGTCATGATTTGAGAGTGCTTGCCAAATGTCCTCCACCCCATTCTTATTCTTCTAGTTTCTTCAATCTCGTGGTTCGGCTCCGCAGTTATTACCTGCCCCAATGCACCATGAAGCGCCTATTCTGAAACACTTGAGAATCGCTTACCTTAAAGTGGTCAAAGCGTTTGGTGCTTTGACGAAAACTTGTAATTGAAAGCACAAATGTTTCACACTTATTTGCTCTTGAGGTATTCTTTCTTCCCGTCACGAAATCTTAAACACTCAATTTTAAATAACAAACTGATTACAGTTATGAAATGTATTATTTAGCAATACCGCTTATAATAATTCTTGTCGTTGTTTTGTTCAGCAGTTAACAGAAGCTGCATCTGACAATTACCTTGATTCTGACAGTTATGACAACTACCATCCTTCAATATTCTTCCCTTGCTTGCGTTCATTTCTCTACTGCGCACGTTTCCACTTCCCGAATTTGTGATGCGGCTTCACGTTCAGTCACTTACCCGTTTATTTGCAGGAAGTACGCCAGAGGTTCAAGCAATATTTGCCAAAGTGGCACATCATCCTGACGCTGCCGGCATTCGACAGTTCCAATCACTACCTGTTCGACATCAATAGACTCTCGCAGTGAGTAGTGATCAGACTTTGTTCAGAGGATGTGACGTGCAGGATATCAGCAATAATAAAAAGTTTTTCCTTAAAAACAGCGGCATTCTTGGCCGTCCCTATGGCGCATTTAAGCTTAGTTTTGTTGTTAGCTCATAGTGCACATTCATGTGATTGTTGGTTATTTTGTTCAAGGTGCTGCCAAATATGAGGCGGAGCAAAAAAAAAACAAAAAACTGCACAGGCTATTGCCCAATACAGGGTGATTGAGCGTGAACCTGTGTTGTTTCTCATGTCTTTCTTGTCCGAGTCATATCCGAGCATCAAAACACAAGACGTGCCAACTAGCTCTATGCAGATTGTTCTATGCAGCTCTATGCAGATTGTTCTTAAACGTCTATTTTTTAACAACACAATTGTATACAACATGCTTTAGCAATAAGTATGTTCATTTGACTGTTATACTGCCTTAGCTGTTGTGCTAAGTTGTAAATTGTGTGCCCTGCGTATTCGTTATGCTTGGGAAATGTGGACACTACATGCTTTATGTTCGACACCTTAGCATACAGGTAGTATAGTAGAATAACTGTATATGCTACCTCTAGGCAGCAGAGTAGCACATTCGTTTTTAAACGCCGCGAGCCATCGTAAACTGAGGAAAAATTGGTGCACAGGCAGCACCACTGAAAGCTGTCGCCGTCCACCTGGAATCTATCAAATCACTATCGCTCGATCGTTGGTTACGAGCTGGTGTTCTTATTTGCGCTAAATAAATGTCCTTATGCTTCGGCAGCAAAGTATTTGCTTGGATTCAGCACCATTTTCAAAAAGACATACTGAAATAATCAATGCCGTAGACTGGGTGGGGCGCTTCTTAATCTTGGAAGACCTATATTTTGTATTTGAGAGTGGTCGCTTATCTTTCATAGCTGGCGCCCCTTGACAATGCGGCAGCGGAGGTGCATGTTGTTCGGCACTGCGCTGCGCCTTCGCGTTTTGCGATACCGGACAGACTGAAAAATGCTTTTGAACTCCCGTGGCAGAGTCCCGAAAACAGATGTTTCTTCTCTCTCCGACGGTCGTTGACACGCCATGCACGTTGACTGGCAATCAGTGACACGCTTCGTCGATCGGCGACAGGCTTAAGTAGGTCGCCTGCAAAAGCAGAGTGGGGCTTTTCCACGTAGCTACAGTTGCTAACCAGGGCAAGGTGGCGGACCTACGTGGTAGTCTGCTCCCGAATGAAGCATATTCACCTTTTCATAAACGCCTCATTGGGCGCCGCCATAGCCCTTCTTGGGCTGTGCAAGTTAGCGCGTCCCCTCGAAAATGCACTGACAACGCTGCGCCCTCAGCCTTTGTACTCCCGCGCACAGCCCATCATGGTGGTGTTTTTTTTTTCTTCCTGTGAAAAGGTGTATACTAGCTAGTAGCCGGCGCCATATTTGTGCACCAATATCTTGCATATTTCCAATAAAAATATTATTATTATCTGGTGCTTTACGTGCCGAAAATCCCGATACGATTATAAGGGAAGCTATCGTGAAAGGCGCTGAAAACGTTTATCACCTGTAGTTCTTCTATGGGCACTGATATCGCCCATTGCACGGGCCTCTCGCGTTTCGCTTCCACCGAAAGCCACGCGCCGCGTCCAAGATGAAACCCACAGCCACGGTATCGCAACTGCTATGCAGAAACGCATCGCAACTGCTATGCCAACGCGGTGGACGTGCAGAATATCAAAATGCGCACTCTCTGAATTTCTGCGCAGCGTGTACATATGTTAAGCGCTCGTAACGCGGCAAAAGAGTAAGTTTGAAATTCGACGCTGTTTGGCGCATTTAAAAAAGGCGTTTGTTTCGTTGCGTATTATAATTTAGAATGGCTGGCAAACCTTCCATCCAATATTTCTCTGACTACGTAGGCCTGCATATACACTAGTAGGTTTTCTATACACAAGATCCAAGCCTAAATAATGTATATTGTGCGTCGGCTCAGGGCGTGCACGCGCTTATATTTAGGTGCACGTTAAAGGAACCCTGGTGGGGTCTAAACGTCGTCTCGTAGTGATGTGGTGATTTCGCGAA
The DNA here is from genome assembly GCA_013436015.1 of Rhipicephalus annulatus. Classification (NCBI taxonomy): domain Eukaryota; kingdom Metazoa; phylum Arthropoda; class Arachnida; order Ixodida; family Ixodidae; genus Rhipicephalus; species Rhipicephalus annulatus. The sequence continues at coordinate 8,696 of WOVY01006794.1, read as the reverse complement.
CCGAAATCTGGAGAATTATCGCTGTTATACTTGTCTTTCTTTCCTGACCTCTTGTAAACGTTACGTTCACGCCAGTGTACACGATTTTGTGTCATCTATTCGACTGTGAAAACTGGGTGTGGTAAGCCGAAATCATGTGTCATAAGGTGGCGCTAGATGCTTGTGATGCCCTATGTAAAGTGTGACTTATTTTTCTCGCCTGACTTCCGAAGAACACCATAGTTGGAGTAAGACGCAGCGACCTGTCACCACTGAAAATAGGGATCGGGCGACTGTAGACGCCAAATGCACCTGATGACGCGTAAGGCTAAGATGAAACAGACAGGTGAAATGCAGTTCGACGCTAAACATGTCATCATTCTTTGTACACCGAAAGTCACACTGTATATCTTATGCCTTTCACCAAGACCCACGCCATGGTGGTCTAGAGAATGTAACAATTGATTATTGCCAGTAGGTTGCGGTGTTTCAAAGGAGGTGCATTTTTGAAAGAGGTGGGAATGCTTGAGACCAGTGTTCTATGTAGGGGCACGCTAAAGAAACCCATGTGGTCGAAATTTCTGGAGCCCTCTACTATGGCGTCGCTCATAACCATATCGTGGCTTAGTTGCGCTTAACCTGATGGAGGCGAAAATGTTGTAGGTTTGTGAGCTCAGATTTGGGTGCACGTTAAAGATCCCCGGGTGGTCTAAATTTCCGGAGCCCTCCACTACGACGTCTCTCATAATCATAGAGTGCTTTTGGGACGTTAAAACCCCACATATCAATCAATCAAGTTGTGCTTAACCCAGTAAGTTATTAGTATTATTATCTGCTTAAGATGAAGGAAACGCCAAACCATTTTTGTTGTTCTTTCTGGTCCAATGTGACCGGCGACAACGTCAACCGTTGACGTCATCATGTGGCGACAAGGTGATGCCACAATGAGGTAATGTTGAGCCATGGTAAACGGATCATTTTTTACATCACTCGTGTCAGTGCTGCCAACGGTCTGTTTTTTCGTTTGATCAGTAATCTAAGGCTTTCACATTAAAAGTTTTCGATTCGTTGAACTAATCAAAAAATATGCACAGTAAACATCGCAATGCTCATGCGAGTGCATGGTCGTCCAGCTTGGAAAAAACTCTTTGACAGCGCGAAACAACTCAAAGTCGTCATTGTGCATCAGTATGCCTGACTATGGACAGAATACTTGCATTAACAGTTGGATAAATGCGCATTAATGCACACAAAAGCTTCTTACGTGGCCTGGAACGAGGTTGCTACTATTTCTCATATTCTCTTTGAGTGCGAGTCACTGGACCCGATGTTCACCGACAAAGAACGCGACATGCTCTTGCGAAGTTCTGTCTATCAAGAACAAATTCTGGCCCCTAGGGTGCTTTTGATCGGGCCGGTAGGCTACACCTGGCGGTCTCATCGTGGAATTAGCCCGGTGCGCGTTTTATCACTTTTTGCGGGGCGAAATATAAGTTTATTTACTCACTCATTCGCTGAAATACACGTGATATTACAGTTTTTTTTCTTCTTCTGCAGGCAGGTGAACTTTTTTTTCTTTGTCAAAAGCAGTGACTGCCTAGAATTTCCACAGGCTGCCTGGCTGAACGTATCAACAACCATGGACATGTCTGATGTAAGCACACCACCGCCGTCTTATCTGGTTCAGCACGGGCAGAAAAATACTCGCATGAGAAAAAACAACATATCTGAAATGAACTCCCAGATATCATTTTCGAACAAATGCACCAGACTTCTCTATCTCATGTTCTCTTGCGTTACACTCTGTCCAACCCTATCATTGCCCCGACATCTTGCTTATGAAGAGTTTTAAAAACGAACGAACCCTAAAGCTTCACTTTTAGGGGTTGAATGCATTAGCACCTTTAGGGGTGAATGCGATAGCAATGTCCTATTTTTAATGCGTACTTCAAACACTTAGTGTATGACACTTCTTCGACCTTCTAATGCACCCACCACATGGCATTAATGGCGCAGTAACGTGTGCGCCTTTTGTAGTGGGTCACTGCCTTCAAATCACGAAGCCATTATGATAAGCACATGTTCTGACGACTGATTGGTAGTGGCGCCTGTACCACGCAATATTATTGCGATATTTTATGCTGTATTGTGAAGCATGTATACAGGACGCGTGTGTTTGTAAGGCATGTGAGACTTTCACTGCATTTCCATGCAGAGGAAGTTGTTTTCAACTCATTCACAAGCCAACGCGTTTTTGTGTGGTAGAACATCCGTTTGCCATGCAAACAGCTCGAGTTCGATGCCCACTAGGACCTAAACGACCCCGCTTTAATCCCCGCTATGAGCCACGGTTTTTTATTTATTTTATTTGTATTGGTCTAGATGTTTCGGCCACTCTTAATTCGATGATTTTTCGCTAACAACCAACCACGCTGACGCGGACACCGACGCCCAGGCTGAAATTTCTGCGAAACGAGCTCCGCGCTAAACAGGAATGAGCAGACACATATTTTATCTGCGGTATTGTATTGCGCAGCTCTCTTTCGTGATAACGTCGCCTTTGGGTCACATTCGTACGTTTTGCAAAGCTGTTTTGTATGCTTCTGTATATGTTAGTGATCTCTCAAGCGAAAACCATCTCGCTGTTGTAATGTTGCTCATACTGTCATCCGTCTGGGTTCTTGATATTTCTATGTAATTAACCCTTCAGCAGAAACACATAGGATCCATTCAGTCACTACGCAGCTTCGTCATTCAATCATGCTGGAAGTTTTTGCTACGGTCGTTCAATGAAGCTATGCGTCATTGCCATGTCCTTTCCAAACAAAATTTTACGCAGAGTGCATTTAGGCTAATGGTATTTCGCTACTGTATAATATTTTTTTCCTACTGTTTCTTTTACCTACAGTACGACGAAAACTATTTTATTACAAAGCATTTAACTTTGCACACCTTCCAGTTGCTCTCTACTGGGCCTCTTATAACAAATTGTGTTATACGTAATTTCAATATGCTTCCCGAGCGGATGATTGAAGTGATAAACGGGGACTTCTTTAAGGGCCAGTGGTGATATAGTTGAATCATACGTAGGTTTGGGGAACGCTAATCCTACATTGCCATAGGGCGTTTGGCTTGCCTTTCTTTCGGATTAGCCCTTCATTTTGGCCGCTGCAAAGAGGTCTCCACCGACGCAGCATGAAGCTGTGGTCGCCAGATCTCAAGTTGCAAGAACATTTATTATTATTATTATTGCGTTATGCCAATTTGTTTTTTATTGTGATTCCGCATTATCTAAATATTTCTTTCGGCACTTTTCATGCAAGGCAGTGTCTTTCGCGTCTGTATTCGCTTGAACTAGCGAATCTCAGTTCAACCAGACATCCATACAACGAAATAATTTGCCTAGCCTACCGTCTTCAATGTATCGAAGATTGGCTATATTCGTCTCGTTATTTTTTCCTTATCTCGCAGATTGACAGAATGGAACTCATGGTGAAAAGGGGAGCCGAGCGCACGAGAATCGTTCTGGAAGTCCCCCTGTCAGGTCACAGCTACTTGGTCACGGGTGCGGGCTCGGGTAGGCGCACTGTATTCGCCGGGCGAGAGGGTAAATACACGACGCAACGAGGATTCTTATCGTCGTTCGAGGTGAGAAAAGGCAGAATGATTCTGCTGCTACATGGTCGGAAGCCCAGAATAAGGACACTAGTGGTGCGTGTTTTACTAGTAATATCAAGCCCAAGTTGATGCCTTTTTATAGTCTTCTTCGCACTGCACGTGTATTTGACCGTGAAACCAACTTTAGGAAGATCGAAGTTTGCTGAGTGCTTAGAAGCTGGGTCATTCACATTATCAATTTTTAAACTGTATAACAACATTTTTTGTTGCAGTGCGGCATATTTAAAAATAAAAACTGACCCCAATTCCATCCAGTGCAAATTTGCAGAAACAGCAGAGCTGCTGTTCTCCTGTGTTCTCCTTGTGAATACCGCTTTGTCCGCGGCCAAGACAGTTAGATCATTTTTGGATGTACCTGGAAAACGGAGCTTCGCCAGCGCTCACACTGATCTGTCCTCTGAGCCAGCGCATACAACAACTTTACTGTTATAAACCGTACGCACAAGTCGCGAAGCACACAATTCGGTCTCGTAGGTGTTCGTGGTTAGCAACCGTCCCTGAATTAGCCATACGGCATCAAAATTTAGACACGGCATCAAAATTTAGTGATCGTCACTTGTGACTGACAGGACTGGCTCCAATAAGCATTGCATAAAAAATACGAGTGCTTCTATTTTTTCCACGTTGTTATTGATTTTATCCTATCTGTGTGAGTTGCTAATTTTTTTACATCTGACTGCGGTGAGGTATTGAACGACTTGAAGTACCTGAACTATTGGGAGATATAGTGATGCCCACGCTAAAGCATCGACTATATCCCTTAACTTTAACCCACAGTTATCTGGCATGCGCCGTAATTTTGGGCGCTTCAGCTGAGACTGAACTAACGACCGTAACGTCGTGAGAGTACGAGAGCTGTGTGAAGCCGAAAGAGCTGTGCATACCGAAAGCGAATCAGCTATTACCATCCGGCTCTCATTTGTCGGAAGTTTTCGCACAGCCAGGATGATATCCACGAGCTTCAGCTTCAAAAACCGCAGTAAAAACCGGATAGCCTCACGGCGAGTAACCAGTCAAGTGATTGGCAGACAATTCCCACACCTGCCGTTTCGTCATTCACGGAAGCATCGGTAGCTATTACGTTAAGTGTTTGTGCATGTACCAGAAAATATTCTAACCTTGTTGCGAATGCTTTCTTCATCTTCGTAGGTCACGTATTCGTCGTCGTGCTTCAGATACGGACAGGAATCTGGACTGGAACGCCACTGCTGCCAACCGGTTAGAAGAGTGTGGCAAACCTAGAAGACATTTTATAACAACAGAGAGCTGAGCTTATGGGTGGGTACTCATGCTCAGCAGGATATGCTGGTACACACATGGGTACTAAACATAACAAAAAAAAACGTTTGCTGCCGGGGCATCATGATGTACTCTTCCTCTGTGTGTGGCCGTGTCATGTGTGTTTTGCGATTATAGCACTGTGATAAAGTATGCGAACACACATTGATGGGTAAATTCATAAAGTCTCATTATTGTTGACAAATCACAATGAATGCTATCATGCAAAAGAACAGATTTATCCGGGGTAAATATAAACAAATGCATATCGAAATGCGCTTATCTAAAAAAATGGCCTTCTATCTGCGTCCTATACGCTGGCAAAGGTCGTCAAAAGACGATAGCCTTCTGTCTTCAGAGAGAAAATTAAACTTTTATTTGACGTTCTGCGCTGGTACATCGGTGAGTAGATCCTTAGTGTTGGATTCCATCAGCGTGGGTTGCTGTGAGTAGGCGTTGCGTCAGATATATACGCCATTTGGCCACAATTTCAAGAAACGAACATTTTTCTAGAACGCACAGCTACTGGCATGTGGCAGGACCATGTTGTTTAAGTAAAGCGTAGGAGTGTCGCATTGTCGGCGCAACGTAATTAGCGATGTGGTCTTCAGATATACTTATCTCAAGCATTTTAGAAATAAGAAAAACACGCGAATACTTGTGCATTGATGCTTACCATAATTATGCGCAATACTTGCTTTTTGATTGACAATGTTCCCAAGTGTGAACGTGCCCCGCCGCGGTGGCCTAGTAGCTAAGGTACACGACTGCTGACCCCCAGGACATGGTATTGAATTCTGGCTGTGGCGGCTGCATTTTCCATGGAGGCGGAAATGCTGTAGGCCCGTGGGCTCGGATTTGGGTGCCCGTTAAAGAGCCCCGTGTGGTAAAAATTACTAGATCCCTTCACTGTATCGTCTCTCATAGTCATATGGTGGTTTTGAGATGTTAAACTTTACATATCAATCAATCAATCAATCAACCAATCAATCAATCAATCAAATGTGAACAGAGCCAGTAGATAACGATGTCTGGGCATTGAGGATGTGCCTAAACTTTCGCCGTGTAGCTGACTCATGCTGCACAGACAAACAGACAAACCCAAATTTCTGCGTTGAAGTATCCCAAGAAAGGCTATCGTCTTTGGTATCATCTTTAAAAGGGCTATTTCATTTGGGAGGGTGGATGCCCAGAGAAGCTGCTTAGGACGCTGCACAGAGGTGACATAGAAAGGGTAGTATTAAAACAGTGGCCCTGTTTCGAACGCAGCCATCAACGTTCAAAACGCTGCGCATAGTCCGCCGCGACGCGTCGACGACGACGCCGCCATCGAGGGGCTGGTATGGCTAATTCAGGGACGGTTGCTAACCACGAACACCTACGAGACCGAATTGTGTGCTTCGCGACTTGTGCGTACGGTTTATAACAGTAAAGTTGTGTATGCGCTGGCTCAGAGGACAGATCAGTGTGAGGCGCTGGCGAAGCTCCGTTTTCCAGGTACATCCAAAATGATCTAACTGTCTTGGCCGCGGACAAAGCGGTATTCACAAGGAGAACACAGGAGAACAGCAGCTCTGCTGTTTCTGCAAATTTGCACTGGATGGAATTGGGGTCAGTTTTTATTTTTAAATATGCCGCACTGCAACAAAAATGTTGTTATACAGTTTAAAAATTGATAATGTGAATGACCCAGCTTCTAAGCACTCAGCAAACTTCGATCTTCCTAAAGTTGGTTTCACGGCCAAATACACGTGCAGTGCGAAGAAGACTATAAAAAGGCATCAACTTGGGCTTGATATTACTAGTAAAACACGCACCACTAGTGTCCTTATTCTAGGCTTCCGACCATGTAGCAGCAGAATCATTCTGCCTTTTCTCACCTCGAACGACGATAAGAATCCTCGTTGCGTCGTGTATTTACCCTCTCGCCCGGCGAATACAGTGCGCCTACCCGAGCCCGCACCCGTGACCAAGTAGCTGTGACCTGACAGGGGGACTTCCAGAACGATTCTCGTGCGCTCGGCTCCCCTTTTCACCATGAGTTCCATTCTGTCAATCTGCGAGATAAGGAAAAAATAACGAGACGAATATAGCCAATCTTCGATACATTGAAGACGGTAGGATAGGCAAATTATTTCGTTGTATGGATGTCTGGTTGAACTGAGATTCGCTAGTTCAAGCGAATACAGACGCGAAAGACACTGCCTTGCATGAAAAGTGCCGAAAGAAATATTTAGATAATGCGGAATCACAATAAAAAAAATGGCATAACGCAATAATAATAATAATAAATGTTCTTGCAACTTGAGATCTGGCGACCATAGCTTCATGCTGCGTCGGTGGAGACCTCTTTGCAGCGGCCAAAATGAAGGGCTAATCCGAAAGAAAGGCAAGCCAAACGCCCTATGGCAATGTAGGATTAGCGTTCCCCAAACCTACGTATGATTCAACTATATCACCACTGGCCCTTAAAGAAGTCCCCGTTTATCACTTCAATCATCCGCTCGGGAAGCATATTGAAATTGCGTATAACACAATTTGTTATACGAGGCCCAGTGGAGAGCAACTGGAAGGTGTGCAAAGTTAAATGCTTTGTAATAAAATAGTTTTCGTCGTACTGTAGGTAAAAGAAACAGTAGGAAAAAAATATTATACAGTAGCGAAATACCATTAGCCTGAATGCACTCTGCGTAAAATTTTGTTTGGAAAGGACATGGCAATGACGCATAGCTTCATTGAACGACCGTAGCAAAAACTTCCAGCATGATTGAATGACGAAGCTGCGTAGTGTCACTGACTGAATGGATCCTATGGTTTTGCTGAAGGGTTAATTACATAGAAATATCAAGAACAGTTCTACCAAGAACCAGAAGGATGACAGTATGAGCAACATTACAACAGCGAGATGGTTTTCGCTTGAGAGATCACTAATATATACAGAAGCATACAAAAACAGCTTTGCAAAACGTACGAATGTGACCCAAAGGCGACGTAATCACGAAAGAGAGCTGCGCAATACAATACCGCAGATAAAATATGTGTATGCTCATTCCTGTTTAGCGCGGAGCTCGCGTTTCGCAGAAATTTCAGCCTGGGCGTCGGTGTCCGCGTCAGCTGTGTGGTTGGTGTAGCGAAAAATCATCGAATTAAGAGTGGCCGAAACATCTAGACCAATACAAATAAAATAAATAAAAAACCGGGCTCATAGTGGGGATTAAAGCGGGGTCGTTAGGTCCTAGTGGGCATCGAACTCGAGCTGTTTGCATGGCAAACGGATGTTCTACCACACAAAAACGCGTTTGCTTGTGAATGAGTTGAAAAAACACTTCCTCTGCATGGAAATGCAGTGAAAGTCTCACATGCCTTACAAACACACGCGTCCTGTATACATGCTTCACAATACAGCATAAAATATCGCAATATAATGCGTGGTACAGGCGCCACTACCAATCAGTCGTCAGAAACATGTGCTTATCATAATGGCTTCGTGATTTGAAGGCAGTGACCCACTACAAAAGGCGCACAACGTTACTGCGCCATTAATGCCATGTGGGGGTGCATTAGAAGGTCGAAGAAGTGTCATACACTAAGTGTTTGAAGTACGCATTAAAAATAGGACATTGCTATCGCATTACCCCTAAAGGTGCTAATGCATTCAACCCCTAAAAGTGAAAGCTTTAGGGTTCGTTCGTTTTTAAAACTCTTCATAAGCAAGATGTCGGGGGCAATGATAGAGTTGGACAGAGTGTAACGCAAGAGAA
>WOVY01006793.1:0-21342 GCA_013436015.1 Rhipicephalus annulatus | reverse complement strand
AGGAAGTGTGGTAGAGGTCGGACGTGTTTTTGGAGAGCTCCGGAATGACAGCTACAGATAAGTGTTTTGGCATGTTTCCAGCTTGCCTCTGTATGTAGCGTTATGAGAACGTAAGGCGCTAGCGTAAAGCTTGATTAGGTCTAGTTACGGTGTACGTTTTTTTTTTAGTATTTTGTACTGTGTCTTTTTTTTCTTTTTTCTCCGCCACCACGCGGCTGAGGCCTGCGCGTAGACCGACCACGTGCATGCGCAGGTGCTGTGAAGTGTAGCGTATTTATTTATTATTGTGGTTCTTTTTGGCTTAGACCCAGTGTATTTTAGTACAGTTTCTAACACGTGGGCATCGGTAAACTGAGCTAGCCATGGTCAAAAAGACCGTAAAGTGTTCAGAGTGCGGGGTAGGGTGGAAGGTGGAAGTTAGTGCGGAGGAGAAAGCAGAAGATGACGCCAAGTGTAGACAGTGCGAGTTCGAGGAGAAAATGAAAAATATGATGGCGGTCCAGAGTGGGCTCATGGAGAAAATCGCAGAGCTGGAGAATGCATTGGCGAAGGAGCGAGAGAAACGTCAGCCATGGAAGAAAGGCTCCGGGCAGCCGAGAAGGGCCTATCGAAGGTCGTGAAAGGGAACGAAGACGCAGGTGACGGCGGAAGCATTATGGCGACGACCCCCCGTGCGGGAGAGATGAGGAAACAGGCATGACAAAGGCAGATACATTGGCCACAGGGCCCAGCTACCGGGAAGTAGTTTTGAGGGAGGGAGGGAGCAAACCAGCAGCCGTGACTCACGCTAGTCACCTAGTCAGCAGCCAGGTGCAGGTTTCAGAAGGAATGTCTGAACAGGTCATCATCGCCGGTGACTCAAATTTAGTCCGATGCGCAGCGGCAATCAAAGAAAGGGTGAAAGGCGACAAGAGAGTTGCGATAGGGACGTTCCCAGGACAAACGCTGGGGACAGTAATGAGTCAAGCGGGTGAACAACTCGCAGCTAGAGCTAACAATCGTAACCTCGTTGTAATTGCGGGAGGGCTAAATGACGTCCTGAAAAAAGAATCGTCAGGACTAGCGACGACCTTGGCGAAAGGGGTGGATGACATGCGCGCCGTGTCCCCCCAGGTGCAAATTGTAGTATGCACAGTACCGGAAGTACCAGTACGCAACGTCAACCTGCAAAGAGCGGTTGTCGACGCAAACAAAGAGATATGGCGAATTAGTCGAGAGAAGGGTTTCGAGGTAGTGGATTTAAACAGGGAAGTGCACAGGTGGGGTGGATTCCAAAGAGACAAGATTCATTTCGATAAGAGGCTTGGACACGAGGTGGGCTGGCGACTGGCAGGACGCGCAGTAGCTTTTTTGGGGGGCTCACGGGCCCTTCGGAGTCCGGGGTAGCTCGTAACAGGGAAAACAACCAGGAGGACGCTTTGACAAGTAGAATTGCGAAAAACCAGAAAAAAGGTAAAAGAAAAGGAAAAAGGCGCGTGTTGCAATTAGTTACATAAACATGCAGGGTGGCAGAAAGAAGGCAAAATGGTTAGAGATTGAGGAGCAGTTAAACAAAGAAAAGATAGGCGTGTATGCGGTTACAGAAACACACCTTAGAGACTTGGAAGAGCCACCACATATTGAAAATTATGTTTGGGAAGGGTGTAACAGGACCATATCGGAAAGGAAAGGTGGGGGTGTAGGAATGCTAATTCATCGCGGAGCCAAATGGGTTAGAGTGAAACAGACGTGTTCAGAGCACCTCTGGGTTCTGGGCACAGTAGGTGGAAAGGAAACGTGGCTAGGGGTAGCCTACTTGTGGACGGGGAATAACTGCAGAGAAAAGAATCAGGAGATAGTGGATTGCATGAGTGCGGATATTAAGGAGTTTGGTAATGGGGCCGAAATCATCCTTCTAGGGGACATGAATGCCCACATACATGACCTTGACGGATATTCAGACACCAATGGGAAGTTATTACTAGATCTTTGCGAGCAACATAGTCTGGAGATAGTTAACACGGGGCCTAAATGTGACAGGCCAGATCACATGGGAAGTCGGAAACAAGCAATCAAGTATTGATTATTGTCTCATGACTGAAGGAATTTACCACAAACTGACAGAAATGAGGATAGACGAGGAAGGCATTAACAGCTTGGGTAGTGATCATAAACGAATAACATTACAAATGGGATACGAAACTGAAAATATGAGCATGGAATCAAAGTCTGGCAGCTCGTATTTAAATGACAAACAAATAATAAATATAGCCGCAAGAGTCGAGGAAGAAGTAGGCGAAATACCAGGCAAGGACTGGGAGTATAGTGAGCTGTTACATCTAATGACGAAGGAGATAGGGAAAGAGAAGAAAACTGTTGCTGGAAAGGAAAAAGGAAGCCAAAAAGTTGGTGGAACAAGGAAATCCGGGAGGCGATCGAGAAGCGACGCGAAGCATCACGGGAGCATAGAAAGGCAAAAAAGGAGAAGCGGCCGCAGGACGAAGTCAAAAAAACTATGGGAAATATATTTAGAGAAAAAATCCCTTGTACAGAAATTGGTAGAGGCAAAAATTAAAGGTGAAAGTGAACGCTGGATGACAGAGATACACGAAAAAAAGGAGGCCGCGCCTAGGATTTTTTGGAGCCACATAAAGGCGCTAGGTAGGAAGTGTGTCACAACGCAACAACATATTCTAGATGAAGGAGGAAATCAATTGGAAGGGTACGAAGCGCTAGGTTACATCCAAAAGGTAACAGCCGATTCGTTTCAAGAGAGCGTCCAGGGGATCTCCCCGGTGAGTAAAAGTGTGGCGGAGAAAGCAACAGAGGAAGAGCTAGTACTTGATAATTTCAACTGGAAAAAGGCCGAAGGAAAAATTCCAAAGCGCACTGCCGCGGGTTTAGATGGGATTCCCGTTAGCCTCATTAACGAACTAGGACATAACACTAAAGAAGCATTGTTAAAAGCAGTAGAAAAAAAGCTTAAAGGACGGACAAATACCGGACAGTTGGCGACAAAGTAGAATGAACTTAATCTATAAAGGCAAGGGAGAAAAGGACAAGATTCGCTCGTATAGACCACTAACCATTACATCGGTACTATACAGGTTGGCGATGCAAGCAGTAAAAATGAAAATAGAAACATGGGCCGAACATAACGATATTTTGGGAGAACTTCAGAACGGATTTCGAGTCGACAGGCGGTTAGACGATAACCTGTTTGTTCTCACTCAGTGTATAGAAATATCTAAAATAGAGAATAGGCCCTTGTACGTGGCTTTTCTAGACATCACTGGGGCATACGACAACGTTAATCAGGAAATTTTGTGGGATATATTGAAAGGAATGGGCATGGGCGACGACTGTATACAGCTTTTGAGGGAGATATACCGAGAAAATACAGTTTGCATAGAGTGGGAAGGAATGCGTAGCAAAGAGAACGTTGAGGTTAGCAAGGGTCTGAGACAGGGATGTCCTTTGTCCCCGCTGTTATTCATGCTGTACATGGTGAGTATGGAAAAAGCGCTAGAAGGTAGCAACATTGGTTTTAATCTGTCACACAAACAGGGCGGCATGATGTTTGAGCAGAAGCTTCCAGGTTTATTTTATGCGGACGATATCGTCTTATTTGCGGACAGTCGAGATGATATACAGCAGCTGGCGAATATATGCGGAAGGGAAGGTGAAGCTCTTGGACTAGGATTCAGTGTAACGAAGTGTGGATTGATGGTATTCAATGATCCCTGTGATCAGACGGTGTCCATACAAGGCCAAGAAATACCGAGGGTAAGTGAATACAAGTACCTTGGAGTATGGGTAATGAGAGTGATAGATACATGGAGGTACAGGAAAAAAGCCTCGGCAGCAAAAGGAAAGAGGAATGCGGCAATAATGAAGCACAGAGCGTTGTGGGGATACAATAGGTATGAGGTGCTTCGAGGTCTGTGGAAGGGTGTAATGGTTCCAGGGCTTACTTTTGGGAACTCAGTGGTGTGCATGAGGGCAGAGGTGCAATCGGGAATGGATGTAAATCAAAGGACTGTGGGACGCCTCACGTTGGGTGCTCACGGGAAGACGACAAACGAGGCTGTAAAGGGCGATATGGGGTGGCAGGTTTTGAGGCGAGGGAAGCGCAGAGCAAAATAAGGTTCGAAGAAAGGCTAAGAAATATGAAGGAGTAGGTGGGCAGAGAAGGCGTCCGTTATTTGTATAGAAAGAGCGTGGACACACAGTGGAGGAAAAGAACTAGAAGACTCACTAGTAAATATACGGCTGGTATTGTAAGCCATATGTCAACAAAGAGCGTTAAGAGAAAAGTCAGGGAGGCGGAGAGGATTTACTGGATGGCAGCTATGGAGAAAAAACCGGCTTTGAGTAACTACCGAAAGGGCAAAAAATGAAATAAGGAGGGAGGCATTTTACGATAATTCAAGGGGAAAGCGCTTTACTGTTTGAAGCGAGATCGGGTTGCCTTAGAACGCGTAGTTATAAAGCAAGATTCAGTAAAGAAGAAGAACAATGCACATGCTGCGGGAAAGATAAGGAAACGGCGGAGCATGTTCTGATTGAATGTGGAGATATCCACCCAGGTGTACGTTTGGGCACGAGCCTACAGGAAGCCTTGGGTTTTAGGGGACAACAGTGGAAAGCTGAACACACCTGCGATTGAAATAAGTAAGAGACGGTTAGAGTATTGGTGGCAGAAAATTAGAGAGAAAGGACAAAATAAATATTGGAAAAATAAAATATGGACAGTGTGCCGTAAATGGCAGGGAACTTAAGCTGAAAATTTACCTTTTTTCCATTAAGATAGAATTTATCGAAGTAGAGGCATTAGGCCAACATAAAAAAAAAGGCTTTTTTTTTGTCGAGCCTGGTGGCATACTTGTCACCACCCCGTTATAAAGGGGACGCTCATAGCATCCATCCATCCATCCGTCCAAACAGACAAAAAGGGAACTTAGAAGTGTGGCAGCTTAGGCTAGTTGGTATGACATGACAATAGTTATAGCGCGAAGCAGAGCGACGACACAGAGAGAAGAAAGACTTTTGGACATCTAAAACAGAACTTTTGAAACACTCGCGTTTAACCCCATAGTGACAGCCGCTGGTCCTTTTTTCTACAAGTCAAAGAGAAACGAACAAGCAGCATTTTATTGCGTATCTTGATGCGTGAGAGGTTCTTTTTTTATTGTAGCTAGTTTGATTACTAGCGAAGAATTGTCGAATGCTCTTAGGTCATCAGGATGATTTCCAAAATATCGGATCATAAGACCTTTTCTGTGACAAATTTAGCTCAATTTCTTGGTAAGTAGGGCACGGCCATCGATAATATTGCTGTTTTAAACGTGCTCATACATTCAGCTTTCACTCTTGCATAGATTGTTATTTGCCTTTAGTATCCCTTAGAGCACGCGTTCCTGCATCAAAAGGCATCAGCGTCTCCTTTACCGGCACAGCGATAAGAATGAAAAAGAGCGAACGTGGAGCACAATGGTGAATGAAAGGCAGCTATAGCGAAAAGTAGCTATAATGAGGAAGTTACCCGTAGCACCACATGATTGCGCGTGGTTGCTGGGTCACCAATTGCGTCATAGAAAAAAATACGTGGTGAGGGCGTCAATAGGTGGATTGCAAAACGGCGCGTCGTCTGCAACGGTACTTCCGGTTCGAAGCCTACCCCTTCACTGCTTCAATGTGCCTGCTGCACAGTGTGATCGGGAAGAAAACACGTGCAATTCTGTGACGCTTTTTCTGCAGCCTTTCACTGATTGCGTACTTCTATTATTTTTGTCAATGAATATATGATACTTCGTGCACTTCAGAGAACGAAGCGAGATGTGAACATAGGCAAAAATGAGGAACACTGATCACTGGGTGTTGAACACAGCGTGCAGTTGTGCTTTGAAACACGCTGTAATCATTTGCAGAATCACCTCAGTTTTGTATTTCTGAGAGCATGTACATACCGTGACCATTTCAAAATCACTCACACGTATAGGCAAATGCTCTCAAACGTCTATATATGTACGATGTCTGCATACGTACGCATACCTTGCGCGATCAACTATTTTAATATCGTATATTTATATTACATAATCTGCATAGCTAAATCTCTGTTAAATTTAAGTAAACAAGTGAGCACTTAAGGCTCACAGAAGTAAACGGCCACTCCAGTAATGATATCATGGGATGTACAACGATCTAAGTTGCTTTTGAAGCAACAATTAGCATGGTGCGTCGCTTTTGTCAAACTTGCAAGTGTGAAGTGCCCGTAGGTTGTGTTATACTCCGACTTATAGCATTAAAGGCTATGTTGGACAACTGTAAGCTGATTGCAGAGTATAATGCATGCATTGAGAAACAATGTTCGAGTGTGTGAGGGATGACCCGTCATGTAAAGAGATATTAGGATGCGTAAAGGAAGGCAGAGACTACGACCGCGTTTTATTTATAATGTTTGAAACACATTACTACCGCCAGTAGCAACATCGAACCCCAATCGGTATCTTTGCAACCCAAAAGTAAGTAAATCATTTTACGCGCACGTGAGCATTATGAAAACATATGAAGGGATATTTTGTGATTCTATGACGTGCAGAAGTTTTTGAATGTGACGAAACATGTGCGATAATGACATTTGCTGCAAAGCAACAAGCATGTGTCCGAAGGCACATGTCATTTCAAGAAAAACTGAGCACTCGTGTCATTATAACTATAATAAAGTTATTGAATTCGTTATTCAATCCTGCTGCATTTCACTCCAAAGTATATGCAGCTATTTGTACGAAAAGGGCACCGCGAGTGCTAGGTCGGACATGCAAGACGTGCCGACACTGGCAAGAATGGCCGCAGGGCATCATAGCGTCTCGAACCGGAAGTTGGTGCAGACGGACGCCGTAGCCTACAGACTATTGCATGAGCCACTATTTCGCTATCCATCTATCGATTCCAAATATATAAAAATGAACGCTACATGAATGAAGGCCTGTCGGCCGCACCTGTTCTAGAACACGTCCACACACAGCCTTCCACGGTTTCCCACTTGCCGACGCAGTCGCCCTACGCTCCGTCAGCCCGGTGGTTGATGTGAAATGGGGTGCTCGAAATTCTCCGCGCTACATAGTTGCACTACTCACGGCGTGGAATGCAACGGTATATATTGTAATGAGCAGGAAAAAGAGAGGGCATTCTTTATTCGGCCAACTGTTCCTTACCTGTCATTGTCCTCATTAACTTCACTTTGACAGGCTGCGCGCCTAAACCTTGGTGTCATCCATCGTCATCACACTCGGCCATGACTGCTCATGCGCGGGTTGCCGACAATGGCTTGTAGCTTTGTCGAGGATATTTTAGTGGATGACGTTCACTGTGCTGCGGGACTTTGGCCACTCTATCATTTTATTGCCAAAGCGATTGTATTTTCGTCTGATGGACACATTAAGCAGTATAACAGTAGTTGGAGTGGACTAGAACGAGGCATCATTGCGGGAAATTTCCTCGGCGATCTGTCTTTAAGGTGCTGCAACGTGAAGAGATTGGCGGGAAGTTTCTCTAGTGCGCATCACTGGATATAACGCAGGGGTCAAGGCACGCCTTAGTAGACACTTATACCGAGCCAGAAAATGTTTGCGCCGCACAGAACGCGTATGAGTTTGGAGCAGTTGCGAGACATGATCACTATATATTGTCGCGAGAGCAGGGTTTCGCGACAAACCCTGTTCTTTTACGGCTCACAAGGGGAGCAGTCAAGGTCGCCCCCGTTCGGGATTAGAAGGGAAAAGCTTACTCGGAAAAGCGTCTAGCAAGAGGCAGGTCCGGCGCCACCGTCGGAGTTTAAGCCATTGTTAGCAGGCACGCGTGTCATTGAGAATGACATGGGGACGCGACCACTTAGCCTGACCGAGACATAGTGGCAGCAGGTAAACGAGCATATTCTCCCCAGGCTGTTGTTATGATGTCGGGGCGCCTCGCTGTCTCATGTACACCTGGTAAGCGCACGGAGCCCAATGGTGTATCCATCGTTCTCAAGGACGCTTCTAGGAAGCAAACAGTTAATAAATGAACTGACGGGGCCCGAGTGTGGGAACGGCCGCCGACGGTAGTCGGCCGAAGGAGGCAGCACGAGTAATGTTGGACAGCACGGCCTGGCATGGGAGAGAGTGTCACGTGCGGAGGACCTATCCCTTTGCGTGTTTTATTTAGGGACGAGGTTTTTACAAATGTAGTGCCTTTATGAAAGTGTTTCTGTGATTGGTTGTGATGCTGCGAGTCCCAACATGTGATTGGTTTTGTGAAGACTCTTTGTTCGACGAAGGGTGAAAAAGAGGATGTTTGAATTTGAAAAGTGAGCGGAGTCGGGGGTAAACGGCGGGTCTCACCACCGGAGACCAGGCCATGCCGGCCGAGGGGTATGCCACCATTTTCTATGTTTTGTCTTTGTGACCTAGTGCATTTTGTAAATTGAAGTTGTGTTAGCTAAATAAACCCCCAATGAGTTATCCCCGAAATCATCGTGTTGACTTCTCATCGATTGCCTGCGCGGAGTTTCACCCACACTTATTCGTCTCCCTGGTCGTCCGATGCGCCTAACTTTGAACAACCCCGACGTTTCGCTACAAAGTGGTGGAGGTTGCTCGGTAACGATAGTCCCGCTCTGAAATTATGCCCCGAGTCAACAACAAATATCAGGAACCTACCTCTGACAGCTCTACTATGACGGAACCCCCTACCTTCTTCTCTGCTATGTCTACCCCCTAAGCTAAACCATTCATCGGACCACCAGTCTTTAGAGGCGCGCTGGAGGAATCTATTTCCGAGTGGCTACTTTGCTACGAACATGTAGCGTCGCTTAACAATTGGGACCAAGCCACGAAGGTGAAATTTCTATATCTGGCTTTAGACGGAGATGCGAAAAAGTGGCACAGCACTCAAATTCTAACCGGTGCTCCTAATGCATGGGAAGAATGGGCGACGCTACTAAAAACGTCCTTTACGAGTCGCCACTCAGTCGAGATCGCCCATTTGCGGCTACAAAACCGCACCCAATTGCCGTTCGAAACACCCGAGCAGAACTACTATGACGTCATACAGCTGTGTGCAAGAGTGAACCCGTTCATGACGGAAGATGATCGGTTGCGGCACCTTATGCGCGGTTTGCGTCCGGATATTCTGGAGAAGATGATAATCGCAAACCCGGAGAGCTGCACTGCATTCCTCCAAATTTTGCAACGCATAAATCTGGCAGCTTTGATGAGCCGTGTGTCGGGGCTACAACCGATTGGCATCCAGTATCTCACCGGATCACAGTCGTGGACGCAAAACATCGCGCATCCCGTAGGGTTCGCACCCGCCGCAGCGACAGGTCACCCTCCTCCTACGTATGTCGCCACTTGCGCCGCGGCCGAATTGCGTTGCCCACGGGAGGCTGCTGACAGCGAAAGAGACCTAAAAGCGATTGCGGACTCGATTGCCTTGCTGTCTGACCGGCTAAAAAGCATCGAAGACGAGGTGCGTTGCCCCCCAATGCCTTGGCCTCGGAGAACTTCCCATGCCAACGACGGGCGTCCCCGATGCCAGATTTGCCGCCGCATAGGTCACATAGCCCAACAGTGCTGGCAGCGGTTCCGAGATGGCAGGAACGATCAGGCGGAGCTCCAAGGCAATCAGAATGTACAGCCTAATCTTTCGGGAAACGAGAACGGCCGGGCCTTGGGGGCCAGCCCGGCCGCCCCATCGGCACATTGTCGGAAGGTCAGCTTCTCACAGTCCCCACACGAGCCAACGGTACAGAAACAAAACTTGTAATTGACACCGGCTCGGCCGTAAATGTCATCTCAGAAGAATTAGCTAACAAAATATGTGCTTAATTCAAATCGAGAAAAGACATATTCATCCGAGGAATTGGCGGAGGCTTGCTCACCCCCAATGGTGAAGCTGAAATAACACTTGAATTTGGCACCGCCAAAGTTCACGAGACGTTTTTGGTGGTCAAGGATTGCCCGTACGAGCTACTCGGTGGTCTTCCTTTTTGTCGAGCAGCCCGGCTTCTCATTGATTTCTCCAAAAAAGAGCTGCAGCTAAACGGTGAAATTTTCCGGCTACGTATAGACTCAAGTGCCCCGAACATAATGGTGTACTTACAGTGCGGTGACACGAGCAAATTCGCATTGAACCTCGCACAGAAGTCGCTATTGAAGTAAAGGTCGCAAGGGACGGAATTCACCTCGTCGAACCGAACAGCACGCTCAGAAACGGACTTCAGGTTGCACGCACAATAACGAGGATCATGCATGGGAAAGGCCTCATTCGCATAGCTAATCCTACCATGTCGCCAGTAAACCTGCTCAGCGGAACAAAGCTTGGATGGGCTTCATCTATTCATGACGCACAGCTGGCAATTACGGCCCCCGAGAACGATCAAGTGCCTCAAGAGTTTGACATAGAGACTGGGGATCACCTACAGCCATCTGAGCGGGATGAACTGCTGTCGCTCATTGAGAAATACCGCCATCTATTTACGAACAGTGACAACCCCATCCGGCAGACTGATGTCGCTGAACATGTGATCGACACAGGTGATTCTCGACCAATTCATCAGCACCCATATCGTCATTCCCCTTTTAAAAGACAACAGATTGAGCAACAAGTAGAAGAAATGCTGCGCGATGGGATAATTAGAGAGTCTCACAGTCCTTGGTCATCACCTGT
This sequence comes from Rhipicephalus annulatus, assembly GCA_013436015.1. NCBI lineage: Eukaryota > Metazoa > Arthropoda > Arachnida > Ixodida > Ixodidae > Rhipicephalus > Rhipicephalus annulatus. Next base: position 10,653 of record WOVY01006793.1, on the reverse strand, counting down.
CGTCTTTGTGAAGAAGCTAAATGGGACTTGCGTTTCTGCGTCGATTTCCGCAGAGTCAATGAGGTCACAAAAAGAGATGTGCACCCACTGACACGAATTGATGACATTCTCGACGTGCTACAGGGGTCAAAATACTTCACCACACTTGATCTAACATCAGACTACTGGTAAGTGGGCATCAAGGAGGAAGATAAGCAAAAGACCCGCATTTGCCTGTGGACCCAGCCTGTACGAATTCAATGTTGTCCCTTTCGGCCTGTGCAACGCCCCTGCCACATTCCAGAGAATGATTAACAAAGTCCTCAGTGGTCTTCTCTGGAGAGTTCGTTTGGCCTACTTGGACGACATCGTTATTTTTTCGAAGACTACGGAAACTCATTTGCAAGATTTGGAAAGTGTGTTTTCGGCTTTGGACGCGGCAAACGTACGACTGAAGTCCGAGAAATGCAGCTTCGCCCGCCAGGAGATCAAATATCTTGGACACATTCTCACAGGTGAAAGCATCCGGCCGGACCCAGACAAAGTAGCAGCGATCAAAAAATTCCCCAAGCCACGAAACAAAAAAGGTGTACAGAGCTTTCTCGGAATCTGTAACTACTATCGGCGATTCATCATAGATTTCTCTCGTATTTCTCGACCTCTGACCAACTTAACCAAAAAGGATGTTCCTTTCGTCTGGGATGCGGCACACGAAGTGGCCATGCAATCCCTCCAAGAGAAGCTGATCACAGCCCCAATTCTGCGTCAGTTTGAGCCGGGAAAGCCGATAGAGGTGCACACTGATGCCTGTGATTACGGCATTGGCGCCGTGCTTGTACAGAAAATTGGAACTCAAGAGAGAGTCGTCGCTTATGCCAGCCGCCAGCTTAACAAGGCTGAGATGAACTACAGTACAACTGAGAAAGAATGCCTCGCCGTTGTGTACGCCTGCGGACAGTTTCGGCCATACGTCTTTGGTGCTAAGTTCACGGTCGTGACTGACCAAGCCAGTCTGGCTTGGCTAATGAAAGTAAGGAATCCGAACGGTCGTCTTATGCGATGGTCTTTGTTGCTTCAGGAATTTGACATAACGTTGCGACACCGCCCTGGCCTCAAGAATGGAAATGCCGACACGCTTTCCCGCCTTCCTCATGATCCCGCGCCTGTAAGCGAAGAAAACCTCTTACCGTTGCTGGTTCTGGATCAGGTGGATGTTGAAAAAAAGCAGAGGGCAGACCCATGGATGAAAGAAATTATGCAGCACCTCGAGCACCCGGATGCGCCTGTTGTCAGGAAAACTAAAAGAACGGCACGGAGCTTTCTGCTGATCGACGGTGTACTGTATCGAAGGGCGAAAGGGTTTCAGGAGGATCGTGCGGCGCTCGTTGTCCCCAAGTGCTTGAGATCTGAGATTTTAAGGTACTGCCAAGACGCCACCACGGCAGGCCACTTAGGTGTCAAGCGCACATGGGAGAAAGTTCGTTGCCGATATTTCTGGCCGAAGATGTGCTCGTACGTAAGACAGTACGTTCTCTCCTGCCCCGACTGCCAGACACAAAAGCAACCACCAGGGAGGCCGGTCGGTTTCCTCCAACCGATCCCACCTGCAGGTCGACCTTTTCAGCAGGTGGGCATGGACTTCATTGGGCCTTTCACTAAATCCAAAGCATGGAACCGGTACATCGTCGTGATTACCGACTACCATACGAAATGGGTCGAGGCTGTCGCGTGTCCAGCGGCCACTGCCGCAGAAGCAGCAAGAGCTTTCGACGAACAAATCGTCCTACGTCATGGTGCCCCGGAGAAAGTAATAAGCGATCGTGGGCAGCACTTTGTCGCCAACTTGACCGAAGAAATATTCCGGCTCGTGGGTAGCGAGCATGCCACCACAACAGCATACCACCCACAGGCCAACGAATGGCTTGTGCGAGCGTTTTAACCGCACGTTGGCTGACATGCTCAGCATATACGTTTCCTCATACCACCGCGACTGGGATGAATTCCCACCGTAAGTTCTTTTTGCATACAATTCTTCCACCCACGAGACGACTGGATTCACTCCCTTCTTTCTTCTTCACGGACATGAACCGACACTACCGGTGGATGTAGGGTCGGGCGCGCAACGCGGATTTGACTACACCCTGGATGCAATGAAGTGGCCCGCAGGCTGCGGCAGGCTCGAAAAATAGTAAATGAACGGGAGAAGCGTCAGCAGGAGAAGAACAAGCGCAGTTATGATGCTAGGCGACGAAGTGTTGTTTATCATCAGGGCGACTTGGTGTACTTGTGGACTCCCTCCCGGGCGAAAGGGAAGACGACGAAGCTACTTCACAAATATCACGGACCTTTCTGTCTTGCGCGCCGGGTAGCCGAGAACAACTGGGAGGTGGTAGAGCAAACTGGGAAAAACGTGACGTTGTGAATGTGGCGCGTTTAAAGCCCTGCCACGTTCGATTGGGCTCCGATGCCGACGACGCGGACGATGAGTCCGATGATAATCATGAGGTGCGCGATCTCGGTGGTGATGTGCGCGAGGGCAGTGTCAGGAGAGATGACCACGGATTGCATCGAAGTGTTGTGCGCGAGTGCAGTGAAAGGAGAGATGACCACGGATTGCATCGAAGTGTTGTGCGCGAGTGCGGCTCCAATGGTGATGTGCGCGAGTGCGGTTCGCGAGTGGGTCAGGAACCCCGTTTGCAACATTGTGTGCGCGGGACACAGACCAGTGTTCCAGTACAGAAGTGCGAAAGCTACGACACGGACACTGAACTTTACTAGGACTGGAAGACATTTCCAAATAATAACAACGCACAACAGAATGTCAGTGCTTATGAAACGGACACTCAGTTGTATTGCAGTACCGACGAGTGAACCTATATATTTTTGTGCCCAATGATTTTGTTTTTTGTTTTTTCATCTGTTGTTTTTATGTATTTTTTAAAGCCTCTCACCTTTTATACCAATGCATAAGTGTCTTTAAATAAGCGTCTCATACACTTGTTGAATGCAAAACCTTTTTGTACAATTAGTCTATTTCTTGTCGTGTTTTGCAGATAAAACGAGTGGGCCACTCTTTTTCGTAGGCGGGAGGTGTCGCGAGAGCAGGGTTTCGCGACAAACCCTGTTCTTTCACGGCTCGCAAGGGGAGCAGTCAAGGTCCCCCCGTTCGGGATTAGAAGGGGAAGCTTACTCGGAAAAGCGTCTAGCAAGAGGCAGGTTTGGCGCCACCGTCCGAGTTTAAGCCATTGTTAGCAGGCACGCGTGTCATTGAGAATGACATGGGGACGCGACCACTTAGCCTGACCGAGACATAGTGGCGGCAGGTAAACGACCATATTCTCCCCAGGCTGTTGTTATGATGTCGGGGCGCCTCGCTGTCGCATGTACACCTGGTAAGCGCACGGAGCCCAATGGTGTATCCATCGCTCTTAAGGACGCTTCTAGGAAGCAACAGTTAATAAAAGAACTGACGGGGCCCTAGCGTGGGAACGGCCGCCGACGGTAGTCGGCCGAAGGAGGCAGCACGAGTAATGTTGGACTGCACGGCCTGGCATGGGAGAGAGTGTAACGTGCGGAGAACCTATCCCTTTGCGTGTTTAATTTTGGGGACGAGGTTTTTACAAATGTAGTGCCTTTTATGAAAGTGTTTCTGTGGTTGGTTGTGATGCTGCGAGTCCCAACACGTGATTGGTTTTTTGTGAAGACTCTTTGTTCGACCAAGGGTTAAAAAGAGGATGTTTGAATTTGAAAAGTGAGCGGAGTCGGGGGTAAACGGCGGATCTCACCACCGGAGACCAGGCCATGCCGGCCGAGGGGTATGCCACCATTTTCTATGTTTTGTCTTTGTGACCTAGTGCATTTTGTAAATTGAAGTTGTGTTAGCTAAGTAAACCCCCAATGAGTTCTCCCCGAAATCATCGTGTTGATTTCTCATCGATTGCCTTCGCGGACTTTCACCCACACTTATTCGTCTCCCTGGTCCTCCAATGCGCCTAACTTTGAACAACCCCGACGTTTCGCTACAATATGTCCGTAAACTTTTGAAAGAACGTAATTTTGAAACCACTGTGAATGCAAAAAAGTTAAGATGTACTTGTTTACTTGCAATGAGCAATAATTGTAATATTTATTATATATATTTTTTTCCTGTCTTTCGTACTTTTGTATATCTGATGAAAGTTGCTCTTTTTAATTTTTTTGAAGTGCATTTCTTTATGGTGCTTAGTATTTCTGTTTGAAATTTCTCATAATTTCAGTTGTTTGCATTGTAGTGGGAAATCCGCAAGGCAAGGACTAGTGGGACCCCCGCTGAGTGCGAAGCGCGAGCGGGTGCACCAGCTGCAGACGCTGGACTGCCCGGGCATTTGTTTCCGCACCGGCTGTCTGCCTATTACCTGGCGTCGCTATTAAACCACCTTGCAAAGTGGTGGACGTGCTGGGTACGCAAACCTGGAACTTCGAAGCCGGAAGCTGCCCACTGCATCAGCAATGCCTGATCAGACGACCGAGCAAGGCACCACCCTGCAAAGCCCGACCCAATCTCAACTGGTCATCGTGCCTACCACCCTGCGCCAACGAAACCCCCCTTTTTCAGCGGCACCGAGGACCAAGTTGTGGAGGACTGGTTGCAGCTGTTTGAAAAGGTGAGCGCGGCCAACAAGTGGGACGACCCCTCGAAATTGGAGTATGTCCCATTTTATCTCAAAGACGTCGCCAGCCTGTGGTTCACAAACCACCGTACTGAATTTATCACTTGGGCCGCTTTCAAGACCACCCTCGCAGCTGTGTTCGATCGTCCCGCAGTGCGCAAGCTGCGTGCTGAGCAGCGCCTACGCGGACGTGCACAAAGGCAGGGCGAAAACTTCACTAGCTATATTGAAGATGTAATCAATTTCTGCCGGTGCTTTTACCCTGAGATGATCGAACATGACAAGATCAGGCATATCTTGAAAGGCATAGACGATGATGCCTTTCAAATGTTGCTGGCAAAGGGCCCCAGTACCGTATCGGAACTTGTGACCTTGTGCCAGAGCTTGGACGAGATTCGGAAACAACGTGCAGCAGTTCGGAGGTTGACGACAGCAGACGATTCTCTCGCTGCCCTAGCTGTCGGTGGTGACAGCTCCCTTCTGGAGCAGAGAAAAGAATATGCACGCGAAGAGGTCGCACGACAGCTTTTGTGTCTCTCGTATCTGCCGACCACCGAAGCACCAACGAACCGCCTAACGCCGACAAACAGACAGGCTATTCAGGAGCAGGTCTCCAAAACGTTGCCATTACCTACGCCTGCCCCTCCACCAACGTGTGTTGCCACGCCACTGACTTATGCGGCCGTCACGGCAATGCCTTCATGTCGTCTGCCAATGTATAAGCCACAACTTGTGCGACCTTCCACCGCGCCGTTTCCAGCTACATAGCAGCACGCCGGAAATCCTTGGCGCACTGCTGACAACCGGCCCATATGTTACTTTTGCGGAATTCCAAGTCACGTTGCACGTCTATGTCGTCGGCGCTTCACAGTTAACGCACCAAGATATCCTGACTATTCGTTTTGGCCTCCATACCACGCGCCTCACGTACCACCTGACGTTCACGAACTCGATGCGAAAACTACTTCCGGCGCCCAAACATTCGCTTCGAGACGTCCTACTTCCCGCTCGCCTTCACCTTCAACAACTCGTTGTTCTGTATCGCCTATGCGTCGACGACCAGCCTACATTGAGACGGAAAACTAACTGCCGCAGCTCCGGAGGCACGAGCTGCGTCATCGTCTAATGGTTTAAGTCCTCGCCTGTCTCCCGCCAATCTTATCGATGTAATCGTCGAAGGTGTACGAACACTTGCACTCATCTATACCGGTGCCGCGATATCTGTGATTAGTCAAAGACTCTGCCGCTCTCTTCGTAAAGTGACGATGCTTTCTCCCGTGGTTTCTCTTAGTCCTGCGAGTGCCCAACGAATTGAGCCCGTCGCGGCATGTACAGCAAAAGTGGTTATTAGAGACGTGTTGTACATTATTGAATTTCAAGTGTTGGCTTGATGTTCCCACGATGTCATCCTAGGATGGGATTTCTTATCACGTCATCACGCCGTCGGGGACTGCGCTCGGGCCGAAGTGGAGCTGTTACTGTTTCGTGATGCGCCTTCTGTTGATGCGGCCGTATCTAGTGTGGCTAACCTTGTCGTCGCGACGGACATAGACCTTCCTCCTTTCAGCGCCCAGTTTGTCCCTGCCTGCTGTGCTTTACTTTATGACGCTACCATCCTATTCACGCCATCTGACATCTTCGGTAGCCGCCACCACACATCGCTGCCATTCGCCGTTCTTGAGTTTTGTCAAGACACTACTGGGATATTTATTTCCAATCCCAACTCGTGCCCCCTCAATTTGCGCCGCAACGAGACGCTCGGCCACATTCAGCTTATCGATGAAGGTACTATCGTGCCTGCCAATTTCTTTGACACAAAGCCCAATATGAAGCTGAAGGCGTTGGTTCCTCACTTTGCTTTGAACAGCGTGTCTACCGGTGCATTTCACTGTTCTATTGACAGCTATCTCCCCCCGGCTCAACGAGAGCAGCTTGTTACCCTGTTGCACGAATTCAAGCGTTCCTTTGACTTTCCCCAAGTGGTGCTAGGAAGAAAGAACACCGTTGTGCACACAATTGACACAGGAAAGAGTACTTCTTTGCGCCAGCGCCCTTATCGTGTGTCACCGGCGGAGAGTCGCGTAATTGCAGAACAAGTAGACGACATACTACAGCGTGGAGTGATCAAGCCTTCTTGTAGTCCTTGGTCTTCCCCAGTTGTACTCGTCAAAAAAAAGATGGTTCAATCCGGTTCTGCGTAGACTACAGACGCCTAAACAACATTACGAGGAAAGATGTTTACCCTCTTCCCCGCATAGACGATGCTCTCGATTGTCTCCAAGGTGCAGAATTCTTTTCCTCGCTTGACCTTCGCTTGGGTTATTGGCAGGTCCCAATGGCTGTGTCTGATCGTCCAAAAACGGCATTTGTCACACCGGATGGCCTCTATGAATTTACCGTAATGCCATTCGGACTCTGCAATGCGCCTGCCACATTCGAGCGAATGATGGACAGCATTTTACGTGGTCTCAAATGGAACATATGCTTGTGCTATCTTGATGACGTTGAGGTTATTTCACCCGATTTCACTTCGCATCTCACTCGTCTGCGTAAGATTGTACAGTGCCTTACAAACACCAGGCTTCAGCTTAAGCTGAAGAAGTGTCAATTCGTGGCTAAACAACTCACCATACTTGGTCGTGTCGTCTCGAAAGACGGCATCCTTCCCGACCCTGACAAGCTTCGTGCTGTTTCCAAATTTCCTAAGCCGACTAGAGTTAAAGAACAACGGAGCTTTGTGGGCCTGTGCTCCTATTTTCGTCGGTTTGTCCGAAACTTTGCCTCCATCATCGATCCACTCACCAACTTTCTTGCTGGCCCTCCAGATCTTTCGAATTGGACAGCAGCCTGTGACGAATCCTTTGCAACACTGCGCCAACTCCTTACCTCACCACCCGTACTGCGCCATTACGACCCTACTGCGCCAACCGAAGTACACACTGATGCAAGTGGTGTCGGCCTTGGTGCAGTACTCGCTCAACGCAAACCAGGTTTTTACGGAGTATGTGGTCGCCTATGCCAGCCGTGCCCTCACTAAGGCAGAAGCCAACTATTGTGTTAAGGAAAAAGAGTGCCTCGCGATTGTGTGGGCGTTAAACAAGTTTCGCCTCTATTTGTGCGGCCAAACTTTTGATGTGGCAACTGACCATTACAGACTCTGTTGGTAGGCTTCACTGAAAGATCCTTCCGGCCGCCTCGGACGTTGGGCACTACGCCTCCAGGAATTCGACATACGCGTCGTCTACCGATCGGGGCAAAAGCCCTCTGATGCAGATGCGCTTTCACAATCACCCGTGAAATTGATGATACGGAAATATCAGCCCTGGACCTTCCCCTCTCTGCTGTCAGCGTCACAGACATGCCATCCGAACAGCGGAAGGACCATTGGATTGCCTCGCTCTTGAATATGCTTTCTGACGCATCAACTTCCGGTTACACGCGTGCTCTTCGCCGCCAAGCAACCCATTTCGTCATACGGGATGGCCTGTTATACCGTCACAACCATCAAGTGGCGGGTCGTAAATGGCTGCTAGTCAAACCCAGCCATATGTGGTCTGATATCTGCAAATATTTTCATGCTGAACTGCAACACGCAAAGGCCGGTTCGCTAAAGACGTATGAGTGGATCCGCCAACGTTACTACTGGCGGGGTATGTACACGTTTATACGCAAAACACATTCACTCATGTTCCCTGTGTCAGCAGCGCAAGACATTCCCTCATTCACCCGGTCAACTGCAGCCTTTGCCATGTCCTTCACGCCCATTTGACCGTGTTGGGATTGACCTATACGGCCCGCTACCATGCTCTGTTGGTGGTAATCGATGGGTGATTGTGGCTGCCGCCCATCTGACAAGGTACGCCGAAACGGCAGCGCTACCTTCGACTGGCGCTCGTGACGTTGCAACCTTCATCTTGCACCGGTTGTTCTTCGTCATGGTGCACCACGTGAGCTCCTGAGTGACAGAGGTCACGTATTTTTGTCCGAAGTTCTGCAGCAGCTCCTACATTCATGCCGTACGGTACACCGCACACCAACAGCCTGCCACCCTCAGACGAACGGCCCTAACGGAACGTTTCGACAGAACCCTCGGAGACATGCTCGCTATGTATATTGATTCCGTCCACTCCAACTGGGACGTTGTCCTTACTTTCGTGACCTACGCCTACAGTACGGCGATTCAATCATCAACAGACTTTTCTCCATTTTTTCTTTTATATGGTCGTGACCCATGCAACACACTCGACACAATTCTGCCATACAATCCTGATGCCTCTGAGTTCAGCCCAGTTTCTGAAATAGCCGAACATGCCGAAAAGTGTCGTGAGCTTGCACGGTCCTTCACAGCCGATAACCAAGCTCTCCAAAAAGATCGCCACAACCGTGATCTTGTTCAGAATACCTTCCCCGTCGGTTATCTCGTGTGGCTCCGACTGCCTTTCCACTCTCCTGGACTGACTCCCAAGTTTGCACCGAAGTATACGGGCCCTTACCGCGTCATACAGCGCCCTTCTTCTGTCACCTATGTGATTGAACCGCTCAAGCTGTCCACGGACAAGCGCTGCCTTGGTCGTGAGACGGTCCACGTCAGTCGCCTCAAGCCCCGTTACGACCCTCCTGTTCTCTCGTCACCTTGAGTCGCCAGGATGGCTCGTCTTCGTCGCCGGGGCAGTGTAGTGTGGAATTCGCAAGGCAATGACTAGTGGGACCACAACTGAGTGCGAAGCGCGAGCGAGTGGACGAGCTGTAGACGCTGGACTGCCCGAGCATTTTTTTCCGTAGCGGCTGTCTGCCTATTACCTGGCGTCACTATTAAACCCTGTCACGGACGGCCATTTTTGGCGACACCGCGTCATGGCAATTAACGGGCGCCGTACTCCCCCACTGACCGTGAGAACGGCGAGCGCATGAAAGGGAGCCGAGAAGGGCAGAATGGGGTGCTCTTCTTAGAACGTCGCCGCCGATCCTTTTGTAACTGCGGTGCCATCTGCAAGGTCGTTGAAGGCCGCGGTATACCCCGAACAAGGTTAGACTACGAGCCGCACCGGCTGAGAGCCAAACGGTTGACCGTTTTCACGGGGAAAAGCGTGGGAAACTCTCTGGTGGCCAAGCCGTATGACCACAACCCGACAGGTTGTCACTCTCGCTAGTTGAGGGCCCTCTCCCAATTAAAAAGGGGTGGGGTCAAAATATTTTTGGGGCGGAGTTTCCATCAGTTAAACGCACATGATTGGACCCTTGTATAGGTCTTTTGTCCCCAAGGAAGAGAGCGAGGAGACACAAGGGGGATTTAAGCGCAGGATTTTGCCCTGCTCGGCAGACTAGTCACTGACCAACATGGTGTAGAAACAGATCAACAAGCATCTCTTCTAGAAGTTTTAGTGTGGCTCTGTATCGGCTGGCCACCTAAACTTAGCCGTTCGTCTAGTTGTGACGCGATATTAACGTCTGCAACGCAGACATCGGGACTTCGCCTCGAGTTAGCTCAACCTGCTCGAAGTCACCTGCAAGCACTAGCCTCCCGGAGCCACCAGCGTTGCAACACCGCCGACATCGCAGTCGTGCCAGAACTCTCTTCGACTTCTCGCATCCGATCGTCGGGGACACAACGCTGCCGGTCATCACACGTATGCCTTCACCTGTTTATATCTTCGAAATTTCTCCTGCGTAGGTCTATTGTTGTTAGTTTGTGTAGCTTGTAATAGTTCTCTCTCATAAGCTGGTTTATTGTTTTGGTTTTATATATTTTTTAGTTGTATCAAGTGTTGATGTATTTTGTTAATTGTATTGAAGTGTTGTATTAGATCCCGTAGGCTGCAACATCACTAGAGTAATGTTGATTGTTTTCTCACGTCTCTGATCTCTTCGCTGTCTCTGCCTGCGTACGGAACGAACCAACCTGCTGTCATTCCCGTCGCCGACTTCACGCTGGCGACGCTAGAGTGGCAGCTTGTAACAAAACTGGCGTCCGCGAGACAGGACGTTCCGTACAAGAGTAGGACAGTGAAGGGTGAACGAGAACCGT